>JAQZBX010050340.1:0-19681 GCA_029593785.1 Cabassous unicinctus | reverse complement strand
CCTGAGTGGGATTGGTGGCCTTGTTGAATATCAGGTGACTGTATATGTGAGGATCTATATCAGAAATCTCAATTTGGTTCCAATGGTCAGCATGTCTATCCTTGTGCCAATACCATGCAGTTTTGACCACTGCAGATTTGTAGTATGCTTTAAAGTCAGGTACTTCATTTTTTTAAATATATCTTTGGCAATTCAGTGTCTCTTACCCTTCCAAATAAATTTTTTCATTTTTCCATTTCATAAAAAAATACAGTGGTGATTTTTATTGGGACTGCATTAAATCTGTAGTTTACTTTGGGTAGGATAGCCATCTCAATGATGTTTAGTCTTCCTATCCATGAGCAGGGACTATTCTTCCATTTATTTAAGTCTCCTTTGATTTCTTTTAATAGTGTTGTGTAGTTTTCTGTATATAAGTCCTTTACATCTTTAGTTAAAATTATTTCTAGGTATTTGATAGTTTTAGTTACTATTGTAAATGGTATTTTTTTCTTGATTTTCTCCTCAGATTGCTCGTTATTGGTGTACAGAAATGCTACTGATTTTTGAGAATTGACCTTATAGCCTGTGACTTTACTGAACTACTTTATAAGTTAGTTTATAAGTTCTAGAAGCTTTGTTGTATATTTCTCAGGGCTTTCTACATATAGGATCATGTCATCTGCAAATAGTGAAATTTTTAGTTCTTCCTTTCCAATTTGGATGCCTTTTATATTGTTTTCTTGCCTCAGTGCTTTAGCCAGTATTTCTAAGACAATATTAAATAAGAGCATTGATAGTGTGCATCCTGGTCTTCTTCCCGATCTTAGAGGGAAAGCTTTTAGGATTTCACCATTGAAGATGATTTTTCCTATGGGTTTTTCATATTTGCCCTTTATCATGTTCAGAAAATTTCCTTCTGTTTGTTATCTTTTGACATGTTTTTATTCTGTATTTTGTGTAATGCTTTTTCTGCATCTATAGTGATGATCATGTGATGTTTTTCTTTTAATCTCTTCTTTCATCAATTTCTTCTTTCACAAAGTAGGCTGCTTGTGAGTTTCTAGGAATTTGTCGATTTCCTCTAAATTATCATTCTTGTTGGCATGTAATTTTTCAAGTTTTCCTCATGATACTCTTTATTTCTGTGTGATCAGTGGTGATATCACCTTCCTCATTTCTTATTTTGTGTATTTGCATCTGCTCTCTCTTTTTCTTTTTTAGTGTGCCTTAGATTTTGTCAATATTATTGATCTTCTTGAAGAACTAGCTTTTGGTTTTGTTTATTTTTTCTAGTGGTTTCTTATTTTCTATTTCATTTAGTTCTGCTCTAATCTTTGTTATTTCCTTCTTTCTACATCCTTTGGGATTAGTTTGTTGTTTTTCCAATTCCTACAGGTGTGCAGTTAGGTCTTCAATTTTAGCTCTATCTTCTTTTTTGATTTATGATTTATGGCTATGAATTTCCCTTTCAGTACAGCTTTCGTTGCATCCCATAGGTTTTGATATGTTGTGTTGTCATTTTCATTCATTTCAAGGTAGTTACTGATTTTTTTTGAGGTTTCCTTCTTGACCCACTGTTTGTTTAAGAGTGTGCAGTTTAACTTCCATATCTTTGTGCCCAATCACATTCTCTGGCATTTAGTGATTTCCAATTTCATTCCATTGTGGTCAGAGAAATTACTTTGCATAATCTCATTCTTTCTGAATTCATTGAGAGTTGTTCTGTGGCCTAGCATGTGTTCCATCTTGGAGTATGATCCATGTGCACGCAAGAAAAATGTATATCCTGCTGTATTTGGCTGTAGCATTCTGTGTTTATCTATTAGGTCCAGATCCTCTAATGTATTATTCAGAGTCTTTGTTTCTTTATTGATTCTCTGTAGAGATGTTGTGTCTAATGGTGATAATGGTGTTTTAAATTCCCCCACTATAATTGTAGAGGCATTTATATCTCCACTTAGTTTTTCCAGTGTTTGTCTTCTGTATTTTAAGGTGCCCTGATTAGGTGCATAAATGTTTATGATTGTTCTTTCTCCTTGAAAGATTACCCCTTTTACTAATATACAGTGCCCATCTTTGGGTCTTACAATAGTTTTGCATTTAAAGTCTCTTTTGTCAAATATTAGTATAGCTACTTCTGCCCTTTTTAGGTTGCTGTTTGCTTGTAAAATTGTTTTCCAGCCATTCACTTTCAGCCTCCTTGAATCCCTGGGTCTAAAGTGGGTTTCTTGTAGACAACAAATAGATGGGTCATATTTCTTTATACATTCTGCCAATCTGTGTCTCTTGACTGGTGAGTTGAATCCACTAACATTCAGTGTTATTACTCTCAAGGAATTTCTTACATCAACCATATTTTATTTGGGTTTATATATGTCCTATGTTGTTTTTATTTATCTTTTTGTCTTTTTAGTTTTTCTTTCACTCTACTCCAACTCTATCTCTCTCTTGTTTTTTCCTTTCAACCTATAGAACTTCCTTTCGTATTTCTTGAATTGCAGGTTTCTTATTGCCATACTTTCTTAATTTCTGTTTATCATGTATATTTTGACCGCTCCACCATTTTTGAATTCCACCTTTGTTGGATAGAGAACTCATGGCTGGAAGTTTTTTTCTGTGAGTACCTTGACTATGTCATATCACTGTCTTCTTTCCTCCATGGTTTCAGAGGTGAAATCAGCATTTAATCTTATTGAGCTTCCCTTGTATGTGATGGTTCTCTTGAAGTAAGCCTGTTTGGATTTATACTGCTTGGGTTGTGCTGTGCTTCCTATACATGTGCGTTCCCTAGGAGCTCTTGATAACATACTCTTTGGTTTTCCTTCCATAGCGTTTACCAAAAGTTATTATTTTCTGATTTATGTATCCTATTCACCTCTTTATTTTTAGGACCTAGAAAACATTTGGTTTATAGTAGGTGGTAAATAAAAACTATTGGATAACTATCTGAATGTAACACATTATAATGATATTTAGCATTGTGCATGAAGGTCTTTGCTCTTATTACTTTTTATGATTCTAGTGAACATACATCTCACAAGAAGTATAGATAATTATGTTCTCTACATGCCCAAATTTGATGTTTTATTCACTGTAAGGATTATTATAGGATATTTTCTTTGTTGAATAGATGAAGTGGGGAGGGGGTGTGGATTATATGTATGTAAAGATGATATTTAAGTTGAAATAAACTTCTCAAGTCACATTTGTTATTTACTTGATCACATGGTTTTAGTTTTTTCTCATCAATGTATTTTTCTTAAAATATACCCATAATGAGGCAAATCCAAGATTTATTCTGTGATCATCTGCTTTTCTATCTCAATGTGGTCTACTTCTTTCCTTTTTATACTTTAGATATTAAACTTATGCCACTGATTCTCACTTTGCAAATCAAGTTTTGCTTCTATATTAATTTCAGTCAGGTGTCATAAACCAAAATGTATTAATCTAAACTCTTCAGTTAGTCAAAACCAGTTTCTGTCCTTGATTGCACTAAAATTCTCACATCGTATATATACCTCATAGTTTTCTTCCCTGCCTGATGCTTTTTCAGTGATTTCACAGCTCTTACTAAGGACAGCATTTTATTAAAGCTCTAGCTGTTGACTCTCAATGTACAAAAGGAATTAAATATCTGAAAAAGGAGCAATAAGATAAATTGGGATTCTCCAGCTTAAAAGATCTGGATTCTCCCTTTGGCATTTTGGTGTTCACTGACATTGTACACATTTGTGAATTCTATCATTGTATTGATAACTTTAGGTATTGGTGTATGTCATGTTGGAGAGGAGAAGGATGATTTGGGGAGTTATGTGCCTTAGACTTTTATTTCCATAGGTATCTCTTTCTCACCACATCAGTGCCATTTGGCCAATGTGTTTCTATCTTTAGTTCTTAAATTACCCTGTTTTCCTGAACCAAGCACTGTATATACAGTTGGAATCTTCACCATGGCTTTTGGTTTCTTCAACTTGGTAAACCAAATCATCTTGCTATTTTTCCTGCTTTTTTGTGCCAATAACTTGACCAACAATGTTTTTCCTCTGATAACCAGCCACAGTTGATTGGAACCTCTGGGTCAATGGATTGGTTCTCTGACTCATCACAGTGCTTATTTCTGCCCCAGTTTTCCTTTATACCAACGCTCTTACCCCTAAATCACTTCTTCTCTTTTAAAAGACAACTTTACTGAAATATAATTTGCATGCAATAAAATATCCCAATTTAAAATATACAATTCAATAAGTTTTGACAAATATATACAGTTTTCTAACCACAACCACAACCATGATCTGGAGAACTTCCATCACTCCAAAAAGTGCTCTCAATTCCCTTTGCCATCACGTGCCTTCCCTCTTCCACAGCTTTGGCAACCATTGGTCATCTTTCATCACTACACTTTTACTTTTTTTTTTCACAATTTCACATAAAGGAGACTATGCACCATGCATTATTTGGGTCTGGATTCTTTCACTCAGCATAATTACTTTTGAGATTCATCTCAGTTGCTACATGTTTTCATTTGTTTCTGAATAATATTCAATTGTTTGTACACATCACCATTTGCTTATCCAGTCACAGTTTATGGATACGTGGGGAGGTTTGATTTCAGCTATTCTGAATAAAGCTGATATGAGCATTTAAAAATATTTCTTTTTATTTCTCTTTGGTAAATATCCAGGCTGGGATTCCTGGATCATTTGGAAAACATATGTTTAATGCTCCAAAAAATTATCAAATTGTTTTCCAAAGTGGCTATATGATTATCATTCATGTATCTTTTTGGTGAAGGGTATATTCAGATATTTTACCTGTTTCTCATTATATTATTGGCCTTTTTGTTATTGAGTTATAAAATTTATTTTTCTAAACCATATAAGTCCTTTATCAATTATATGCTCTAAATATTTTCATCCAAGTTACGGCATCTTTTCATATATTAAATATCAAAATCAAGTAATATATAACCTCCAACTTTGCTCTTCTCTTTCAAAATCATTTTGGGTCTTATAGGTCCTTTGCATTTTAAAATTCTAAAGGGTTCTGGGAGTTTTGACTGCAATGGCATTGAATCTCTACCTCAATGTTTGAAGAATTAATAACAATATTGAGTCATGATTTTTGAATGTGATTATCTCTCCATTTCTACAGGTCTTACTTGATATTTCTCACAAATGTTTTTTGGTTTTTAGTGCATACATTTGGAACATATTAATATTTTGCTAAATATATTCTTAAATATTTCAATATTTTTCATGTTATTGTAAATATTATTTTTAAATTTCAGTTTCCAAGTATTGATTTCTAGAATATAGAAATACAGTTAATTTTTGATATTGACCTTTTATCCTTTGACCTTGGTAAACACACTCATTAGTTCCAATACTTTTAATGTATATTTGTCCTGGTTTGTCTTTTGTGCATCCCAGAAAATTATGTCTGTAAGCTAACCTATTCCTGTGCCTGTAAAGGTAGTATAGATGGGACCTCCTGGTTTGATTCAGTGAGGGGACCTTGATTGGATGACCTGATTAGGTCACCTTTGATTGGACTGTCAGTGAGGCATGACTCAGGTAGGGTCTCCACTCTCTTACTGGACCTGATATAAACAGAGACACAGGAAAAGGGAGCCACCATGTTTGATCCTGCCATGTGAGAGAAAGGACTCCAGGTTTGCCCACAGCTGAGCTCGGGGAGAGAAGCCCCGAGAGGCTCAAGTTAATGAGACAGTGAGAGTTGCCTTATCACCCACAGCTGAGCTCTAGGAAAGCAGCCTCATGGCAAGATACCAAGATCACCAGTAGCTTACTTTGGGGAGAAGGCACCTCTGATGGTGTATTGATTTGGACATTTCATAGCCTTGGAACTGTAAGATATTCTCCTAATAATAATCTCACTAAGAAAGCCAACCCATTTCTGGTATTTTTGCATTGGCAGCCTTTGGCAAACTAATACAATATTTCTTAGGATTTTTACAAATATGATCCTGCTTTCTGTGAATAAAGGCAGATTTGTTTTTCCCTTTCCATTCTGTTTGACTTTTATTTAGTTTCTGCCTTTTCTGAAGTTGACAAGACCTCCAGTCCAATGTTAAATAGATGTGTGTTGCTCATTATACATTTTGCGTAAGCCCTTTATCAGGTTGAGGAAGTTCATTTTAAGTTAGCTGACTATTTTTAACCTCTTATTTTTACTGGGGAATAAGTTATACATATAAAATGCCTTTTTAGTATATAGAACTGAGTTTTGACAAACACATCCATTCATGTAAACAGCACAGCAATCAATGGGTAATTTTAAACATTCTAAGAAGTTTGTAGTTGTATCTCAATGTGGTTTTAATTTACATTTCCCTGTTAAGAATATTTTTATGTGTGCATTTTCTACCCATATATATTTTTGGTGATGTGTTTGTTCAAAACTTTTACCCACTTTAAAAAATTGGTTTGTTGGTTTTATCATTATTGTTTTTTGAGATAACTTTATATATCTATATCAATCTATCTATATTATTTTTGAGGTATGAGGGGTTGGGGATTGAACCCAGGACCTTGTATGTGGGAAGCCAAGGCTCAACCACTGAGTCACATTGGCTCCCCTGAGTTGGTTGTTTTTTTTTTTTGCTTGTTTTTCTTTTTTCAGGAGGCACCAGGAAATGAACCCAGGACCTCCCCTGTGGGAAGAAAGTGCTCAACTGCTTGAGCCACAGCCACTCCATATATTTTCTTCATATAAGCAGTTTATTAGATATTTGTTTGGCAAATATTTACTCCCAGTCTGTGGCTTGTCTTTTCACTCCCACCAACAACTTTTGAATGGATGAATTTTTAACTTAAGACCAACTTATAAATTATTTTGTAAAGGATTATTTTTTAGTATCAAATCTGAGAAATCCTTGCCTAATTAAGTGTTTCTCAACAGTGGCACTACTGACACTTTGGACCAGATAATTGTTCATTGTGGGAGCTGTCCTGTACATTGCAGAATGTTTAGCACATCCCTGATACCTGCTCACTAGTCACCAGTAGACTTTCCCCTCCATAGTAAGGGCAGTTGTCCCTTGTTAAGAACCACTGGCCTGACATAAGGACACAAGATGTTCTCCTATGTTTTCTTCTAGAGGTTTTATGTTTTTATATTTACATTTAGGCTTATGATTAATTTTGAATTAATATTTATATATGATGTGAAATATGCATGTAGGTTCATTTCTTTGGCATATGGATATCCAAATTTTCAGGACCATTTATGGAAAGACAATCTTTCTCCACTAAATTGACTTTGATTCTTTTTAAAAAATCAGTTGTCCTTTTATGTGTGGGTCTATTTCTGGATTCTCTATGTTATTCCATTATTTATTTGTCTATCTTTATGTTGATAACATACTATATTGATTACTGTAGCTTTATCATCCAATAAATCTTGAAATCATATAGTGCTAACCCTCCAACTTTGTTTTTGTCTTACAGTTTCCTGAGGTTAGACTTATTTCCCTCCAGTATCTCTACTCTCTTCTTTCAGACCAGATAATTTTTCTTGACCTATCTTCAGTTTCCTCTCTTTGCTTTGCCCTCTCCAGCCTACTATTGAGTCCATCCAGTAGTTTATTATATATATATATAAATATATATGCATATATATATAACAAATACAGTGTTTGAATATTAATTTCTTGAATTTCTTGAAACTGAGCTTTTCCAAAACATATTTAAATTTTAATATTTAGAACATCTCCTTTTTTAATAAATCAACTTTATTGATACATGTTAATAAAGCATAAATCCATCTAAAATATTCAATCAATGGTATTCAGTATATTCACATATTTGTGCATTCACCACTTCAATCATTGTTACAGCACTTTCATTATTCCAATAAGGATAAGAAATAAAAAACAAACAAACAAAACTCATCACCTCTCAATCTCTCTGTGCTTCTCCTGCCTTGTATAACTGCTATTCTTTTTCCTTTTCCCTAGTATATTTGTATTTATAGTTTGTATAAACGATCTTATATATGTAATATCACCTATATTCTTGTATTAAATGAGGTTTTACTGTTTTATACAGTCCCATGTTACAGTTTTTAGCTTTTCTTCTAGTAATATACATGACCTTAGACTTATCCTTTCAACCAGGTTATACCCATACAATAGCTCTGGTAGTTACCAACACCATGATATGCTTTCACCATTTCTATTCATATCTAAAGATTTACTTGTAACTTTTTTTACTAATTGTAAGCAGATTAACCCTCAGCTTTCCATTCTCTACCCTCCTTCTATTTTCTGGTGTCCTGAATTCTAATTATTAATTCTATGAGTTTACACAATATATTTAGTTCATAAGATTACAATCATACAATATTTGTCCTTTTGTGCCTAGCTTGCTTCACTCAACATAATGTCCTCCAGGTTCATCCATGTTGTCATATGCTTCACAACATCATTTCTTCTTATAGCTGCTTAATATTCCATTGTGTGAATACACCACAGTTTGTTTATCCATTTATCCATTGATGAACACCTGAGTTGTTTCCAATTTTTGGTAATCATGAATAATGCCACTATGAACATCTGTGTGCAGATGTCTGTGTCTCTGGTCTCAGTTCTTCTGAATATATAAGTAGTAATAGTATCACTGGGTCACATGGCAAGTCTATATTCCACTTCCTTAGGAACTACCCAACTGTCCTCCACAGTGGCTGTACCATTCTACATTCCCACCAACAGTGAATAAACGTTCCTAACTCTTCACATCCTCTTCAACATTTATAGTTTTCTGACTTCTTAACAGTGGCCAGTCTACTAGGTGTGAACTGATATCTCATTGTAGTTTTGATTTGCATTTCTCTAATTGTTAGTGATGTTGAACATTTTTTCATGTGTTTCTTTGCCTTTTGTATTTCTTCTTTGGGCAATTATATTTTCAAGTCTTTTGCCCAATTTTTATTCGGCTACTTTCTCTTTTTATGTTGAGTTGTATGATCTCTGTGTATATTGTGGATATTAAACCCTTATCAGATATATGATTGCCAAATATTTTCTCTTGTTGAGTTGGCTGCCTTTTCACCCTTTTGACATGGTTTCAAGTAAAATATTTGTTGCAGAATAGAAAACCAAGTACTTAGTTTCCCACACAGAGAAAAAAATTATGTGTACAGATCAGAAGAGAAATAAAATTTATGTAGAGGATGGCCAAGCAGAAGCTCAACTCATGTTTGGTAACCAAAATCCATAAACAGAAGAACCTTGTATGGGTCAAGCAATGTTCCCCGAGTAATTCAGAACTATCTAATTGTGGGGGGGGGGCTAGCAAGAATGTTTAGGATCTCTTACCAACAGATACTTGGTATCAGAGGCCTTCAGTGTTGGTGGCAAGAGCTGGGAGACTATGGTAGAGGCCCTTTTCCTCAGTGGCAATTTTTCCTCATTGATTTATTAGTTTTGTAATTGTCTACCAAAAAGGAATAGAAAGAAAGAACCTCTAGGAAAGTTTGCACCTTTTCAAATGTTTTTCTCTAATTTGCTTTTGTGCTCTTTGACTCAACCTTATTTTCCCACCTGGTTTTCTAGAGCAACTAAGAGAGCAAACGACCCATAGAAACAGTACATACCATGATCTGATTTTCACAGTGTTTTCCTTTCCTTCTTTACAGGTGACCTCAAGAGCAAGAGTAAAACGTACATATTCTGGAATCACTCATTCACTGAGGACAGAGAGGATAAATATCTAAATGAATATGGAGAGGTTTTCTTAATGGATTTTGTGGGGAGAACAGTGGGAATTCTGATCCTGTATGGGAGTGGAAATTGGGGGTGTGGTGAGAGAAACTGATCTCAAGGGAAAGAACTTTGCTCATGTTCCTGCAGTCCCTGGAAGCAGCTGGGTTGCCCTTGGGTGGTAGGGATTAGTATGAATTGGAATTGAGGGATGTCAATGAGTAAGTCTATGCAATGTAATTGTGAATCTGTGTGTGTGTGTGTGTGTGTGCTTTTATTTATTCATACTAGACAATGTTCCCATTTACACAGGAAAATTATTACTGCCAACCCTTGCAAGAAAATAATTCCTTCTGACTACTGCACAATTTACATATAGTAACTCATTGAATGCTCAGCAGAGCCATATGTAGTGGGTGTGTTTACTATATACATACTCCAAATGGAAAACAGAGGCACAGAGACACATGTCAACAATATCATTAGCTCCTATGACTTAGAGCCAAGATGTGTATCCAGGCATTTGGCCCCAATATTGAAATTCTGAACCTGCACTTAAAACTCAGACATGGGATTATTACACAGCATAAATGGGAATAGTAGACAAAATGAGCATCTGTGCACATGCTTGAAATCTTCCAAGCCTACAGGGTTCCAAACCACTGTCCATTGTTATAAAATCCTGCCAGTGTAACATAACCCAGGGCACTTCTCAAAGCATCTCACTGCAAATTTCCCATGCTCTTGGCCAGCCATATATCCAAGAGCTCAAAGTCACCACTTAGGGCAACAAACACATGTATTAGACTTGGGTCACTGCTTGTTACTTGGCCAGTATCTGATAAGAACCAGGGAGATACCTTAGTGTATTTGATAACATTATTTCCATGAGCCCATGAAATGCTCCAATCTTGCAAACCATGTGCTTTTCATACAGGGGCAGGGAAGAACTGAAAATCCCCATGGTTATTAGCCTGTGTCACCCTTGTTGAACAATCTTCTGCACCTGGGTTAGAGAGCCTCTGTGCTCACCCAATGCATACTCCCCTTAATGAATTATCCATTGTGGGCTGCCAAGTACCAGTATAGATAGAGTGCCAGTTCATTCATGAACATACATGTGGAATAATAAAGGAAGTCAAGAATGAAAATACTACATGAACACGGGTAGTTGTTTTTAAATGTTAGGATTTCAATATTGTAAATTTTCAATATTCGAATACCTTTATAACAAAAGATTACTGGTTGAATACAATAAATTATTGTGTCCAGAATTCAATAATCCAGTCCCCCAATAGAAGGTAAAATTTCATAAAAGTGATGACAAATGCAGAAGGAGTATAAATGGACCTGTGAAAGGTGAAAACGTTTTGGAAGATGCAAAGAACATAATGGAGGTTTGGTGGTGCTTCCAGTCAGATGGAGTGATGGGACAGTTAGAGTCATAATGTCTATTTCAGTATTTACCCATTTGTAGAATGACTGTTTCTAGTCACTGTATGATTCTTTTTTTTTTTTTTTTTTTTTTTTTATTTGTAAAATGATATATAAATACATATGCATATATGTGCATTTGTTTACATAAATGTTATTATATATATAAAGAATCATACAGTATGTCTAGAGTGGAATTGGTGGTGTTCTGCTGTAGACATACTGTATGATTCTTTAGCTGGAAATCCAAGGAATCCTTTTATCATTTTTTTTCCTGAAACTTTCCTTTGCCTTTTTTTCCTTTCCTTTTTTTGTTCATTAAACTTGTCAGTTATGATTCACTTTCCTGTGTTTTACATCACAAAATGTTTCCTTTGATATTATCCACAATAACACAATTTAGACTTGTTAGTAGTTTCATGGTTTAAGAAGCATGAATATATTAAGATAAAATGTTGAACTTAAATGGAAGGATTCCTTTCAATACCCTTTCTCATTAGTGGATTGTCTATCTTTACATAAAAGGGCTTAAAATTTTTCCAGATTTCATCGTGGGATTTCCATGGGATAACAGCAGAGAGTGCAGGTTCCTGAGTGCAGCTTGGGAGAGGGAGCAGAAGGGACATCCCATAGTGGATGAGCATGTGGGGCCCAAAGGAAGGAGGGCCAGGGCTGCTGAGGAAAGTTCTGGATGGGGATAGCTATGGATGGGACCCCTTCCTCTGCCACTGCTTATTCAGGTTTGCTGAGTGGAAGGAAAGCTGTCATGTGGTAGCTATTTGTGAAAAGCCTGGGTTCTGAGCCAGGATAGGAGCTAAGCAAACCACTGATCACTATGAGAAATTAAACGACCCCCAGGAAGGCTCGCACAAGGCAGTGACAGTGTATGTTGGGGTAGGATGTTCACAAGTTTGGTTGCTCCCTGGTCCTTCAGAGGAACTTCATTTGGGGGACTCTGAATCACATTTTTGGTCATAGAATTATCTTTTATGCAGAAGGCAGGGTGAAGATTTAATTTAAGCCCCTTTCTTCCCTATACTAAAGTAGGGGGCTGCCCTTTGCCACAGGTCCTGGGAGGTAACTTATAACCCCTGGAATTTGCTGAGTGGGGGCACTAAATACATTTCCTGACCAGAATCCTTCACTCAGCAGTGTTGTGACCATACAGGGCTGCTGTGGGGATCTCAGGACACAGCACACATTTTCCTTGAGCTGAAAACATCATACCCACATTGGTTTGGAAGTCAGTGTCCAGTCTCCCCTGTCCTGGAACCATCCAGCACCCTCTCCGCAAGGAAACACTGCAAGTTTCTTGCACATTTTACCCAATCTTTAATAATTGAACTCCTCTAGGGCTTTTATGACTGGTCATTTTTTCTTAAGGATTTGCTTGCATTTACTCATTTTTAGTCTCATAATATTCACTAATATTGTTAGCCTTGCTAACATTTTCAAATGACAGCACAGAAAACTGGAAACAGAAAGTTTATATAATTTTCCCTGGTTTTGGTGGCCTCTAAATGGGATTTGAACCCAGCTGACCAGACGCTGGCACCCATGCTTTTAGTCACTGTGCTTCGCTGCCTTCCTATGCTGTCTCATTTATATAAATTATCCCACATCTGTCTGCTGTATGTCTAATGTGAATACAAAACTACAACTTGTTTTGAAACTCAACTATGATTCAAATGTGTCTCCTGCACAGCTTGTAAATAAGGGATCATAGTGTGAACTGTAAATAAATTATTAATGATTTCTTATGTTTGTCTGTCAGTAAGATGTCAACCTATATTTCTACTGTGAATACCTTTCCCAGGTTCTTGTCTCAAGTATAAAAAAAGGAAATTTCCTGCCCAGTGCAAAAAATCTACTGCCTGCTAATCCCATTCAGTCAACAGCCTTAAAATCAACATCTGGCCAAAGAAGAGGGAGTGCCATCAAACACCCCTAAGTGAGTGTGCCACAGAAGGTCCAGTGGAAGTGCAATTATTGTATTGCCTCAGTAATGAGGACTGTAGATACTAAGTATCCCATATTGAGGAAAACCTTTAAAAGGGATAAGCCATGGTGTTTTCAATTCATGTGTGAAATTTTTTTTTAGTAATGAGTCAATAGTGCCATGACCAAATAATTAAAAATGCATTTACAACTAAAGTTTGGTTCACATTTACTGGTAGACAGCATTTTGAGTTAATGTTTGGTAATTAGTCTATTTCTGAACATTAGAAGACACATATATCTTCTGAAAAAATACTGTGAGATTAAAAATTTGATATATTTTTAAGAAATGTTTTAGATTCACATAAAAATTGTGCAGAGTGCAAACTGTTCCCATATGTTCCCCTGCCACCTCCCCCCAGTATAGAGCCAGCAAAGTTTTCCCTAACAACTCTCATTAGTATGCTTTATGTAAACAATTGAAGAGACAGTATTTTTTAAATATATTTTTATTTTTTAAAGATACTTAGATTACATAAATGCCATGTAAAAAACACAGGGAGTCCCATATGCCCCACTCTCCACACCACCCACACCCTCCCACATAAAGAACATCCTTCATCAGTGTGGCACATTCATTGCAATTGATATACACACCCTGGGGCTTTGGCACTGAGCATGGACCATAGTTCACATTGCAGTCCACACTCTATCCCACACAATTCTGCAGGCTATGGGAAGAAATATAATGGCCTACATCTGTCATTGCAATGTCATTGAGGACAATTCCCAAGGAAGGGACAGTATTGATACATTGTTTTGGAAGCTCACTCTTTCTGATCTTCAGCTCTGTGCATTTTGACAAAGGCATACTGTTATCTACCTACGATGACAGGAGGCCAGGGGTTGTAGTGTGTTCCTCTGAATTACATTGAGAAAACCTTGTACCTGTGAGTGTGACCTCATGTGGAAATAAGGGGTTTGGAGATGTGATTAAGATGTGATCTACTGAATTAGAGTGAGCCATAATATAATATGACTCGTGCACTTATAAGAAGGGAAGAGACAGAGAAGAGAAGGCTGTGAGAAGATGGAACAACACAGGGAGAAGCAGGCCATGTGAAGATGGAATAAGAGATTGGAGTTGTTCTGCTGCAAGCCCCAGCCTCCAGGAGGCACCAGAATTTGGAAGAGTCAAGGAATGATTCCAACAAGGTCTTCAGAGCAGGACAGAGAATGGGGCTACAGACACCTTAATTTTGGGCTTTTTGTTTAAGTTTGTGTTCTCAAACCACCCATTTTCTGGCAATTTATTATGTAAGTGATAGGAAAATAAACACATATGGTACTGGGAAGTGGGGTGCTGCTATAACAGATACATGGGGAGGCCTGAGAGAGACTTCCAGGCAAAATATAGGTTCTCAACACAGACATGGGTGAAGTTAACCCAGATGTTTCCAGGCTATCTCCAGCCAGAGAATATACATGGAGGATCTAGACACCAAAGAGCACAAATGGACCTCATCATTGTTCCCTCTCTGGATTGCTAAATATGTGCTACAAAAACAATGAAACTGTTGTTGTATTCCACAATTTGGGATAGTAGGGATTTTCCATAAAATAGCAACAAAAATAATGCACTAGTACAAAATTAAAAATGTATAAAAGATTGTATATTGAAATCTGACTGACTTTCCCTCCCTGATCTTCAGCCCTCTAGCTTCTGTGTCTCAAGTAACAACTGTGAAGCTTTTGTACATCCTTTCAGATTTAGTAATTGAGTATTCATATAAAATTGACACTGTACCACAATTTCCTAAGGGCTTTACTTATATGTACTCATGCTCTTTTTTCCCTTTATTTGTAAAGAAATTTTAGATTACTTGAAGCAAATAAAAAATATAGGGGATTCCCATATTCCCTACCTCCTCCCCCCTCACACTTAACCCATTAACAACATCTTTCATTAGTGTGGTACATTTGTTACAAGTGATGAACAAATATTGAAACATTGCTACTAAACATGGTCTTTAGTTTCCAAGATTAGGCCTATGATGGGCTGCCAATTTCCTGGGATTGTCTGCCCTGCCTAGAGTATCCAGATGTCTTTAGGGCCCTCAGGAGCAGTCCTGCTTGAGGCATTGTTTACTATGGCAGTCAGTGAGATCCTCCTGATACCTGCATAAACTCTGGAATGACCTCCTGACTCACTTTGAAGTATCTTAGCCATAAACATTCATTTGTAGTTAATATTCCCCTTTTGGTCTAGGTCTTTTTACAAATGCATCCCTAGTTGGCACTTGATAATAATCCTTCAGTGCCAAGGAGGCCCATCCCTGGGATTCATGTCCCATCCTGGGGGGGAAGCAGTGAACTTATATGCTTAGTTTGGCTTAGGGAGGGGCCACATTTCAACAACATGGATGTTTTCTGAAGGTAACTCTTAGGCAGTATATATTACTAGGCTAAGTTTCAATTTTACAAGAATTAAGTTCATAACTACAAGTATTAATATCAAGGGCCTGGTGTATTTGTCTGTCCTCTTTTGTTAGGTTCTGACTATGACTCTAAATATTCTTGCCAGTCTATTAGAGAATGTAGCAGGGCACCCAAGGATGGGAATTTAATATTTTGTTGGTTATTGTGTAGGTCTCCACCCACTGAGATAACACTCCATGATCACATGAACATATTCATAATTCCTAGAGGCATGCCCCAGGTACATCCTTCCCCACACATCCTCCCAGCACTGTAACCCTGCACCAGTGGGCCTCCCCTGCCATAGCTGTAACTTTTCTGTAATCCAAAACCTCCCCATAAACAAGGCCAGAAACCTTTTTTGCATTGTGACTTCCATCACCATAATATCTGTTATCTTTTATATATACTGAAAATTTCATCTGTATCTTCCCCCAATGTCTTATTTTTTCACTTTATCTTCAAAGAAGCTTTAAGTTACAGGAATGTCACATCAAAAATGTAGGGAATGGGAGCAGAGGTGGCTTAAGTGGGTCAGTGCCTTCTTTCCACATGGGAGGTCCCAGTATGATACCTAGTGCCTCCTAAAAACAAGGACAAAAAAAAAAAGCACATGAAAAAAGCAAACAAACAAACAAAAAACCAACTCAGGGGAGCCCATGTGGTTCAGTGGCTGAGTATTGGCTTACCACTTATGAAGTCAATCCCTGACCCTGGTACCTAAAAAAAGAAAAGAAAGAAAAGAATGTATACTGAATTCCCATATCCTGCCACTCCATCCCCCTCTCACATTTACCCATATTAGTAACATCATACATGAGTTGGGTTCATTTGTTACCATGGATGAACAAATATTGAAGCATTGCTACAAACTATGGACAATGGTTTATGTTTTGGTTTACACTTTGCACCATACACTTTTATAGGTTTTCACACAATGTATAATGGTCTGTATCTGTCATTGTAAAATCATGTAGCACAATTCCAATGCCTTCAACATGTCCTATGTTCCACCTATTCTTCCCTCCGTCTCCTCTCAGGACCTATGGTAGCCACTAAGTTTCAATTGTTCGAGAAAAATTTTCAAAGTTACATGCATTAATGTTGAAGCCTTGACATACTAGTCTCTTTTGTTTTATTTGGCACTGCCTATGTACTTGAGAGATTCCTGCCCCTCTACTTGAGTATATAGCAGGACTCGCAGGATGGGAGTTTAACATTTTCTCATTTCTTGTGAGAGTCTCCATGTACTGAGATAATACCTGTTGACAAGAGGAACACATTCACATTCCTCTGAAGCATGCCAAGGGGCATCCTTTTAAACATATCTTCTCACCACCAATGCCCTGCACCAGTGACCTCCCCTGCCATATTTGCCAAAAAAACATGCCCATCCTTCTAATTCTAACCACAGACTTATAAATCCCCAGTTGACCTGTTCCTTCCTCCAGGCCTCCCCCAAATCCATGGATAGTCCAACCTAATCCCCCACCCTGCTCACCCTTCCATTTCAACTTTATCAACCCCACTCACATCCCTGCATCACCATCACCCCAATCCACTACCAAACCACCCATTTCTACCTTATCACAGGTTCTGTCCACACTGATCACTGGCTCACCACACTCTAATCCCTTTCCATCTCCTGTTAACCCATCTTCCAATATCTATCTGTGTGTGTCTACTAAATATACTTAGGTCTTATCAGTGAAGTCATGCAGTATTTGCTTTTACTGACTGGTTTACTTCACTGAATATAAGGCCAAGATTCATCCATGTTCTCACATATGTCAATACTTCACTCCTTCTTACAGTTGAGGAATATTCCATTATATGAATATACCACATTTTGCTTATCCATTCATCTGTTGCTGGACACTTGGGTTGCTTCCAACTTTTGACAATAGTGAATAATGCTGCTATGAACAATGGTGTGCATGTATCTGTTCATGCCTATGCGTTCAAGTTTTCTGGGTATACACCCAGCAGTGGGATTGCATGATCATATGGCAGTTCTATACTTAGCTTCCTGAGCACTACCAAATCATCCTCTACAATAGCTGGACAGTTCTACATTTCCAGCAGCAGTGGATGAGGTTTTCCTTTCCTCCACAATCTCTCCAACAATTACAGTTATGTTTTTTAAAATTTTATTGAAGTATATCATTCATACATAAACATACATTAACAATAAGTGTATAATAAAAGTTGTGAACCTACAAAACAGACAAGCATAACATCCTACAGGGGTCCTATACACTTGCATTGTTGTGAAATATTTGTTACAAATTTAAAAAGTATATAGTCAAAATATTACTAACTATACTCCATATCTAGCATTTGGTGAGTTTTCCCCCCAACCCACTGTATCATTTTTTAAAATATATTTCTATTATGGAAGTTGTAAACTTACAAAACAATCATGCACATGTGTAGAATCCCCAGATAACACCCCTTCACCAACACACAATACCTTGCTAGAACATTTGTTACAGATTATGAGATAATATCATCTGTTTTCTTAATAGTTGCCAGTTTAATAAGTGAAGATATCATCTCATGGTTCCCCACCCCAAACACACAGACAGCACAGCAAAGAAACATATTCCCTTTTAGGTGCTGCCACCATTGGAATCACTACACAGGTCTCCTAATTCTTCATCCAGAACTCTTTTGAAAAGCTAAGTTATGGTTAATTGCATGACTTGGCAACTATATCAATTGAGACACTTATATTTAAGCTAAAAAATAATCCAGTGTGATATTGTTTTGTAGGTTTTGGGACAAAGAACATCATAATGAAAATTAGGCTACTATCTTTTGTAATTGTTGCTCCTCTCACTTCACCAGGTATCTGTTGCCAGTCAGGAAACTGGTTTATTCAGAACAGTTATTGCACTCAGGCAGTCAATAATAGGATTTTTTGACTGTTTGATAGATTCTTTCAACAATGGGATGATTTGAACTTGAAGTGTGGATTCCTGGGTTGGAATCGAGCTCTGAGTCTTGAGTAGACATATATTGAAAGAATATGTACAAATTGTCAATAAGCACAAGAAAAGATACTCAACAGCATTAGTCATTAAGGAAATGCAAATCAAAAACACAATGAGATGCTACTTTCAACAAGTAGGGTGGCTAATATTTTTGAGAGAAGTAAAAATGGAAAATAACAAATAGAACTGTGGGTTTGAATCAGCTGGAATCCCCATATATTGGTGGTGAGATGTGAAATAGAGCAGCCACTTTGAGAAATAGTTTGGCATTCCCTCAAAAAGTTAAATATAGAACTACCATATGACCAGCAATCTATTAGGTCTATATATTAAAGAATTAAAAAGAAAGGTCCAGGGAAGTGGATGTGGCTCAAGCAATTGGGCTCCCAACTGCTCTATGGGAGGACCTGGGTTTGATTCCTGGGGCCTTCTGGTGAAGGCAAAAGCTGGCCCATGTCCTGCAGAGAGCTGATGGCACATGTCCCACAGGGAGATGAGCTGGCATGGGAATATGATGCAACAAAGAGAGATGCAGAAGAGAGACAGGGGGAGATGCAGCAGACCAGGGAGAAGAGGTGGAGCAAGCAATTGTGTGTCTCTCTCCCACACTGAAGGTCCCAGTATCAGTTCCTAGTGCCTCCTAAAGAGAAAGATGAGAAGAATAGATAAGCAGACATGGCAAGAACACACAGCAAATGGACACAAAGCAGATAACACACACAAGCAACAAAAAAGGGGGAGGGCATAGAATTTTTAAAAGTCTCTTTAAAAAAAAAAACACAGAGGCCTAAACACATACTTAAAACCACTGTTTAATTTAGCATTATTCACAATAGCCAAAAGTTGGAAACCACCCAAGTGTCCATATATAGAGGAATGGGTTTTTAAAAAGTGGCATATCCATACAATGGAATATGACTGAGCCAAACAAGAATGTATGAAGTTCTGATACATACTAATATATGCATGACCCTTACACACATTATACTGAGGAAATAAGGCAGACACAAAAGAAAAACATTTTACAATTGCAGTTATTTGAAATATAAGATAAAGAAAATTCATAGAAACAGAAAGGAGATTAGAGCTTATTACCAGGGGCTAGGGAGAAAAGAGAATGGGCTAACTG
>JAQZBX010050339.1:0-19688 GCA_029593785.1 Cabassous unicinctus | reverse complement strand
CCAGGCTCATCATATTCAAGCTGTATGACTTTGGACACAGCCACTCTCCTCTCCTGTCCTCAGTTTCCCCATTGGTACAATCGGGAAGCTTAAGAATTCTTCTAGTCCTAACATTTTATTGAGTTTAAAAAAATTATAAGCAACATGAAAATTTCAATTGTAAGTTATTGATAAAAACATTTGAAATTGATACCTTGAAAAATATGAAGTATAAGCAAATGGAAGCCAAACATATGAAACAAAAATACCTGACAATAAATGTGATATATACAACTTAAATGTGAGATTTTAATGTGCTTTTTACAGAATTTGAGAGATAAATGAGAAAAAATAAGCATGTACATAGAACTTTCAATAAAATAATATATGTACATATATTTATACAAATATACACTTAATACATCATGTAGCACACTTAAGCACTTAAAGAACTTGAAGTATTACAAATAGATAATGTACACTCTTTTCTATGTCCTTGGGATATATGTAAAAATTGATCATTACTTGGCTAAAAAGAAAATCATAATAAATTCCATTAAAGGAGAGATTTTACAGGTAACATTTGCTAATCATAATCTACTAATTAAATGACAAACTTAATTTCCTAGAAGTTAAGTAACTTTATCCTAAATACCCAACCATGGATCAAGCAGAAGATTCAAATGGAAATTATAAACAATCTATAAAGTAATAACGAAAAATAAAGAGAGAGACAATTTCAAGCCAAAACACATAGATGTAGCTAAAGCTATACTCAGGGTAAAATGGTCTAAGTATTTCAACTTTACAATTTAGAAAAAAGAAACGAAATAAACTAAATGAAATTAGAAGAATATTAGTGCTGAAAATAATGGCATAAAAAAGAAAAAATATATGAATCAAATCCAAAGCTGGCCCTTTGAAAAATAAATGCAGCATTGGTAAAGGAAGTAAAGAAAGAGCAAAATATAAAATATTAAAAAGAGAAAGGCAATGTAACCATAACTAGGAAAGAGTTAATGCATTAGAAGAGATTACTATTTATAACTCTGCAGCAACAAATTTGAAAATCTAAAGAGTGAAGATCTTTGAGGAAAAGAATAAAGGAATTCAACTAACAAGCAGAAAACCTGATGAAATGTACAACCATGGGATAGTGTGAGACAGTTATTTAAACATCTTTTATTAAAAAACCATCAGGTCTTGTTTCTTTTTTTTCCAGCTGATTTTTCACATAGCCTTTAAAGAACAGATAATTTTAATAATAATTAAATTAATTCACTCAATGTAAAATTAAGAAAAGCTCCCCCATTCATTCTATGTATCAAACATAATGTTAATGCCAAAACATGATACAGATAATGCAAAAAATAAAAGCAGAGATCATTCTCACTTATGAATACAGATGAAAAATTTTAAATAAATGGAATGGATCAGGGCATCAAAAAGATAAACCCTGACTAAGCAAAGATTATTCCAAGGATGGTTCATTCGTTGGCAAATATATCAAGATAATCTATTACAACCAGAAATTAATGGGAAAAGCCATATGGTTGTATCAATAGATCCTGTAGAGACATCTGTTATTGTGCCACCCAGTAGCTGTTTTCCCTTATTTTGGTAACTGAAACCGAAGATTTCCTCTGGGGAAGCACCTGCTCCTCAACTCTCAGCAGAAGTAGGCTCAGTACCAAGCTTTTGATCTAAGCCTGAATCAATCAGTACATCACATTTCCCTGGTTACGGTGATTGGCCGTTTCAGGGGTGAGCATATGGTCCTGGTATGGCCAGTGAGAGGCAATGGGGTATTTTCTAGGAATCCTGAGAATACCTATCACCTTTTCCACACTGGATTTGAAACTAAATGGGTGTGAGTTTGGAGTTGCTGCAGCTGGTGACGGGACCAGAGGTTCTGTTGACACAGTTTGAGCCCCTGCATCCAGGACCCCTGTAGCCCTCCCCTCCCCTTCCCTCATCCCTGGCATTTTCAGCTGTAAAAGCTAATACATTCACATTTTGTTCAAGCCAGTTTAGTTCAGTTTGTTGGTACTTGTCACAGAGGGAGTCTTCACTGATACATATGCCATGGTATATTTGATAAAATTCATAGACATTCCTAATGAAAACTTTAACTAAAATAGGAACTGATGGGCACTAATTAAGTATACTGAAGGCTCTTAAAAACTCAGTGAACCGAATATTTCAAGGTAAAATACTGAATCCATTTCCTTTAAAATCATGAACAACACAGGTATGCCTGCCATCTCTATCTCTATTTCAGATTGTTTTCAGGACTTTTAGATATTGCACTTAATAAGGACCATAAATACCAAATAAATAATAAAGACCATAATAAATACCAAAGATATATCTCGAAAAAGGTGGGACAAAATTGAATCTATCTATAAATCATGTTTTTGTAAAGTCAGAAAACTTGTGAGACTAGTTTAAAAAAATACCACTGAATTGACACACGAGTTGCCAATTTGACTAAAATCAACCTAAACACACCCAAATCAATAGCTTTACCCCATAATAGCAAAAATCAGAAACCAAAAAATATCTATTTATAATAGAGACTAAAATAATATGAAAAAGTAAAAAAAACATGTATTTGATGGGAATGGTTATGGACTTACATTAAAAAACAGTGAACGTTAGCGAAGGACATAGAAACATGGCCTGAACTAATAGAAAGAAATACCATATTTATGAATAAGAAAATTAAATATTATAAATATATCAATCCTTCAAAAATCAATACAGAAATGGAACACAATTCCAATCAGATTCTTTGTGACTTAAATTAATAAAATTAACTACAAAATAACTTTAAGCCTTATATGGAAGACTACATCTAAGAAATGTAGAAAAAGAAGGGGTGCACCATTTCTCTTTATTAACCTTACAATAAAGTCACTGTAGGTAAAATAGTATATTATTGATTTAGAAGCACATAGTGATTCAATAGAACAGAATAGAAATTCCAGAAATAAGTGCAATTTTTGATTGTACATAATAAGTGACAAGGGTGGAATTTTAGTTCTATGGACTCACAAAGAGATTTTTATCTGATAAAGTTTGGTTAATATGAAAACCTTTTCTTAATAAACTTAAGGAAAAAAAATCTATTCTGTTGACCAAAAAAAAATTAGGAAATATATTGAGGGATTCTGCAAGGCATATCAAAGAACGATCTCTCCAAAATAACCAATCCCTCTTTTAGATAAGAAACTGGACCCTCCGTATTAAACTCAGTCTGAAATATTTTCCTGTTAAGAGAAAAGTTAAATCTCATAACAGATCAACTTGGCTTGCAAAACAATAATGAATTTATACGGAAATAGACAATCTAGTTGTAACATTAAATCTAATTTTTTATTATCCTGCAATGGAGTTATACCATCACCAATCAAAAGTTGGAACAAAATCAGGAATGATGTCAAATTCAAAATAGTACTTGTGAAAACAGATGTATTAACAATTTCTTGTGTTATAAAAGTACCAGTCGGTTGTCAGAAGGCTAAATAGTTGAAAGGTGAAGTAGTCTTAAATAGTTTATGGCTGTATTTTGTTTTGTTTTCTGATTCAGTTTTGGAAGGAAATGTTAATGTAAGAGAACAAAGATAATGCAAGTTAGGATTTTGTTGATCCCTCCAGGCATAGCTTGGCATAGCCATGGGTCAAATCCAGCCTGCCCTCTGTTTTTGTAAATAAAGTTTCACTGGAACACTGCTATGCACATTTGCTACAAATTGTCTATGGCTGTTTTCACACCACCTACTAGGGTTAAAAGAAAAGCTGTTTAATTCTAAAAATTGTGCAGACTACAGTCTGTGAGAACAGCTCAATCAATTTAGAAGGAAACCACAAAAGAAGGAACAAAGAAAAGCCCAAACCACTTGGAAATTTAAAAAAATCTCATCAAAATGTTATTCAAAGAAGAAATAAAAACTATAGTTTGTTCCAGAAATTTTATAAAAGAACAATTAACTGTTATGTTTCATAAAAAATTTAGGGAATGCTGCCAAAAGTTCATATTTCTTTGTTTCATTACATACAGAAACAGGGTAAATAAATTATTGAAGGCATTTAAATCAAGAAATTCGAGGATTTATTGGTGGGAAGATGGCAGAGCAGGAAGCTCCAGGAATCAGTCCCTCTATCAAAACAACTATTGAACTGGCAGGAACTGTCTCAATCAACTATTCTGAAACTCTAGATCTAGTCTAGTGGAAGGAACACTGTGCAGCATCCAGGAAGGAGCAGGAGGCAGAGGCTTGTAAATTGCCTTAATACCTATGAATTTCACCCTCCCTTCAGCAGCCAGATCTCCTATCCCCCAGTCTCACTGCAGGCAGCAGTGGTGACTGCAGCTTGGGATCCTGGCACAGCTTTCTGGTGTCAGGGTGGGATATAAAGATTTAGTCCTCCGAACTCTGGGGGGTGTAGACTGATTTTAGATCACTGCTTTTTCTGGGAGCATCTGAGAGCAGCCATTATGGGCAAAGGCGGTGGAGGAATAATAAATCCAGTACTTTCCTTAAAGCCTTGGAAAGCAGTTAAAGGGCTGCATTAACTGAAGTGCTGAATTAAGACAATGCAGTTTCAAAAGCCATAGAAGAAGCTCCTGTCACCCTTGCTGGCCTCTCCCTCACCCCCTCCACAGTGCAGGGAGGAGCCAGCTTGCACTCCCTTGCTCTGCCAGTCTATCAGGTAGAAGTCTGAGGGACTGAGGGAGGGAACTTGTCTCTGTATTTTATACATGATTTTTCTGTAAACCTACAACTTCTCTAATTTAAAAGTAAATAAATAAAAAATACAAAATAAAATGGTAAAGTTAAGGAGGAGGATTTAATAAATTGAACAATAACAAAAGAGTGTATTTTAAAGTAAATTCAATTTGAATTTGTTGGAAAGAAAACCAGCTAATAAAATAGAAATATATATATATATAAATATAAACACTCAAAAACAGAGCTGAAAAATATGTAAAACTGATAGAACTGAAAAGAGAAACAGTCAAACATACAAATAATGGTTGGAAACTTCAACACCTTTTCCCAAGTAATTGGCAAAACAAGTAGAAAGAAAATCAGGAAGACTAGAGAAGAATTGAGAAAAACTATAAACCAATTTAACCTAATTAACTTTTAAAGTACATTCCACATAACACCAGCAAAATATATATTCTTTTAAAATATGGCTGGCACATTCAAAAAGAGAGGCCATATATTTGGGATATAACATGAATCTCAATGAATGTAAAAGAACTGACACCATATAAATTATGATTTCTTACCACATCCGAATTAAACTAAAAATCAACAACAGAAAGATATCTGAAAAATCCCACAAAATTTGTAAGTTGAACAACACACCTCTAAGTAATTTATCTGTAAAAAAAATGAATCACCAGAGAAATCAAAAGCTTTTGAACTGAATGAAAATGAAAGCACAGCATAAAAACAAACAAACGAACATCAAATGCAGCTAAAGCAGTGCTTAGAGGGAAATTAATAGTATTAAAATGCTTATATTAAAAAGGCTTCTGGGTCTGAATGATGATGGGCCCATTCCCAGCCAGATGGCAGCTCATGGGCTTGATGCAGGAAGTACTCAAGGTCTTGCAAAAACAGGGCTTTGCAACTTACTTGAATTACTTAGCTGAAATGTTCTGAAGTCTCAGATAATTTGATGGACAAATAGAGTACAATAATGCCTTTCAGTGTAATTTTTGCATTATCAGTATTACTGTTCCTCATTGCTAGCCCAGTTAATCAAGACCTGACTGCTTCTTGTCACTGGATTGTGGAAGCCTTGCCCTTTCAACTGGATTTATGTTTATTTCTGCTGCTGTGAAACCCCAAAGTAATGCAGTAGGTTTAATTTAAAATTATTTAATTCTATTATTGATAAATATTTATTGTAATAAGAGTCAAGAGTAAATAATTTTCAATTAGCAATAATCGCGCCTCGGGTGAACCTCATTGACTACGATACTGCCACTGAGCAAGGCTTATAATTTTTAAATCATTTTTAAAAAAAACAATAAAGTAATCATATCAATAATTTGTTTCCACCTTAAGAAACTAGAAAAATAAGGGCAAATTAAAAATAAAGGGAGCACACAGAAAGAAATAATAAAGATAATAGCAGAAATCAATGAAATTGTTGGGGAGCAGATGTAGCTCAAGCGGTTAAGCACCCACTTCCCATGTCTGAGGTCCTGGGTTCAATTCCTGGTACCTCATTAAAAAAACAATAAATCAATGGAATTGAAAACATAAAAGCAATGGGAAAAATTGATGAAATAAAAAGCGGAAAATTTGAAATGATCAGTACAATTGATACACCTCTAGCCTGACTAATGGAGATTTAAAAATAGAGAAGACACAAATTATTAATATTAAGAATGAGAGAGGGGGTATCACTATAGATTTCAGATACATTAAAGTGGGAAAAGGGAATATTATGAACATCTTTATGCCAAGAAATTGACTAGCATAGATGACAGAAAAAAATTTATTTGAAAGACACAAACTACCAAAGCTGACTCAAGAAGAATTAGATCATCTGAATAGCCCTATACCTATTTTTAAAAATTTAATTTGTTTCACAGAGGCAGAAAGTAGATTAGAGGTTACCAGGGAAAGGGGCAGGGAGGAGATAGGATGAAGGAGGATTTCCTTCTATTTGTAAATAAAACTTAATTTTTAAAATGTAAGGGGGATAAAAAGAAAATAAATATCTTTTTAAATGTCAAAAAAAACAAACAAAAACATTTTGTAATTTAAACACCTTCCCACCAAAAAAAATCCAGACCACATGGCCTTACTGGGAAATACTATCAAACATTTAACGAAGAAACAATACCAAATCTACATAACTTCTTTTACAAATAGAAGAGGAGAAAATATTTCCCAAGGTCTTATATGAAACCCATATTACCCTGACACTGGAACCTGAGTAAGATATCACACCAAAAGATCAATATCCTTCATGAAAATAGATGCAAAGGTCTTTTAGAAATATTATTAAATTGAATTCAGCAGTACATAGAAAGGATAATACATCAGGTTTTATCCCAGATATGAAATGATGGCCCAGCTTTTGAAAATCAATGTAATTTACCACATCAAAACCGAAATAAGAAAAATCATATGATCACCTCCATTGTTCCAGAATCCTAAAGAATCTGCACAAAGCTTCTAGCATTTAAAAATGAGTTTAACAAGGTTTCAGAAAGCAAAATTAATATACAAAATCATTTGTCCTTCTATGCATTAGAAATGAACAAGTGGGAATGAAGACTAAATATGCCATTTACAGTGCATCCAAACACTGGAAAAGATAAGAAATCTATCAAGATAGATGCAAAATTCATGTGCTGAACACAACAAAACATTGATGAGGGAAATTAAAGCTCTAAATGAATGGAGCAATATACCATGTTTATGGATCAAGAACGCTCTTGGATCAAGAAGGCTCAGTATTGTTAAGACATCATCTCTCCTGAAATTAATACGTAGATTCAACACAATTCCAATCAAAACAGCAACAGGCTAATTTTTAGAAATTTTTAAGTTTTTCTAAAATGCATATGAAAGGCAAAGGATCTAAAATAGCCAAAATAATTTGAAAAAGAACAAAATTGGAGGACTCATACTACATAATTCTGAGGTACGTTTTAAAGCTACACTAATCAAGACAGTGTGGTATTGGTGTAATGACAGCACAGTATCAATGGAATGTAATAGATAGTCAAAAATAGACTCACATATATATGATTAATTGATTTTTGATAAAGATTTCAAGGTAAATCAAGGAAAAGGATAGTTTTTTAAACAGATGATGCTTGGATAATGGGAAATCCATAGGCAAAAAAAAATGAACCTTCACCTATACATTGTACCACATACAAGAATCAACTTGAAATGGATCATAGACCTAAAACTATAAAACTTCTAATATAATACATATGGGGAAAATGTTGTGACCTTGGGGAAAGCCAAGATAATTTAGATAATAAAACATAGAAAAAGTTGGTTAATTTTATTTCATCAAAATAAAAAATTCCTGTTCTTCAAAGACACCGTTAAGAGAATAAAGAGATACCACAGAGTGGTAGAAAATAATTGCAAAACCCATGTTTGATTAAAGATTTGTATTCAGAATATATTTTTTAAAACTCTCATAATTCAGTAATAGGAAGACAAACAACCCAATTTTTAAAATGTTGCAAACAATTTGAACACTTTACCAAAGATTATATATGGAGGAGAAACAAAAGCACCTGAAAAATGCTCAACACCATTAGTCATTAGGGAAATTCAAACTCAGATCACAACGATATCTTACCACTCATCCATTCACCCACTCCTACACCCAAAACAGAACAAAACAAACTAAAATGCAAAGTCTCGATGAGGTTACAACATGACTGGAACTCTTACATATGCTGTTAGGAGTGCAAAACGGTACAAACAAATTGAAAAATAAATTGGCCATTTAAGTTAAACATACATTTACATACGACCCCGCAAATCCAAACCCAGATAAATAAATCCCAGTCCTGGAGAAATGGAAATATATATTTATATAAAGACTTGTAAACAAATGTTTATAGCAGCGTAATTTCCTAAAACTGGACAGAACCCATTATCCACCCATGAATACGTAAGCAAACTTAGCAAAAAAGAACAAACTACTGAAACATGCAACTACACGGGCAAATCTTAAAAGCATTATGCTTCTTGGAATAACCAGACTCAAAGGACACATTCTGTGGGAGTCCATTTATGTGACATTCTGGAAACAGCAAAACTATAGGGACAGAAATAAGATCAGCGGTTGCCAGGCCTGGGGGTGCAGAGAGGAACTGACTGCAAAAGGGGATGTGGACACCTTTTTGGATGATGATAATATTTTATATCTTGACTGCGGTGTTAGTTACACAACGGTACGTATTTCTCAAAATTCATTAAAGGCGAATTTTATTGTATGTAAATAATACTTCAATAAACCTGAATTTTAAAAATCATACAAAATTATTTATGAGAAATTGCAAACAGTCAATAACAAAGATGAAATTAAATGATATGCCACTATATTTTTGCCCAACTCTTATGCCAACTGATGGAGAACCTGAATGGATTTCCAGGAAATTAGAAACTAACACATTTGCCTGAAAGAAGATGGGTAACTTAAATAAACCAACAACCATGAAATGAACGAAAACAAACAAGAAGGCCCAACTGACTTGTGCACCCCTCCTCCCTACCCGAGAACACCACAACACCTAGTTTTAGGGGAGAATATTTTCAGCCCAAGAAACAGGTAATTCCTACGTCATGACGTGGCATTAGGCCGTGGAAAAGGAAAGCAAGTAGGAATTCCTTTTAAAAGTGATTCTAACACACAAAGCAAAACTTCATGAAGAGAGGCTCAAAAACTCCTGGGCCAAACTTATTTATGAAAAGCGATGCAAAATTCTAAATTAAATAACACCCACCTAGAAGCCCATTAAAATAATTCTGCATTGTGATGAAATGAGAATGATTTCAGTACCACACAAATGAAGGATGTTGTTAATGTGGGAAAGTGGGGGAGGGGGAAGGGGTGGGGTATATAAGAATCTCCTATATTTTTTACGTAGCATTTATGTAATCTAAAGCTTCTTTAAAAATAAAAATAAAAATAATAATAATAAAAAGAATTATTTCAGCTGTGCAAGATGGTTCACTCTTAGGAAATGTGTACTCACTCATTATCATATTAAGAGGTCAAAGAGAAAATCATCTGATCATTTCTCATCCACCTCTTGATCGCTCTCCCCAGACTTCACCCGCTTCCCCCACAGGACACACAGGTGTCTGCTCAAATGGCATTATTCTCAGACTATCACCTCTGACATTTCACTTTTCCAGCCCAGCATCATCGTTTTCCAGGAGGGTAGAGATTTTGTTTACTGTCCATAGTAATGCCTGGCATATAGATGGTGCTCAATTAATATCTGTTGGATGGATGTCAAAAGATAACTCATAAGGCTTTTAATGAAATTCAACATCCATCCCTCATAAAAGGCTTGGGAAACTGGAATTAATGGCTACGTTTTAACATGATAAAAGAGACGGAGGTATTCATATCCAAATCTTGTTTCGTGTTTAATGTTAAAATAATCCAAGCGTTTCCATTAAAGTCAGAACAAGACCAGAATGTCCTGTGTTCCAGACATAATTGCTAAAAGCAGTTAAGCAAGAGGTTGAAATAAAAGGTAGGCCTGCTGTTAAAAAGGAGGTAAAAAGGATTATTTGTTAGTCAGCTTTGGCAAATCAGCAGAAAGCCATATTAGGAATAAATAGAAGAATATACTAAGGTGGCTGATTAGAGAATTAATGTAAAGAGCTCATAGCTTCACAACACACAACAAACAGAAAATGTAATGGAATTAAGGATTCATTAGAAAACATAATGCAAGCAAAATTCTATGGCAAATTCACCAAAGGAAAAAATCTAGGAACAAGCTTAACCAGAAATGTGAAGTACCTATGTGAATAAAGATATGCAATTCTATTCAGAAATATAAACGATTATACAGGGTTATAACTTTCTCTTGGATAAATATGTGATATTGTAAAGGTATCAATTCTTCCAAAATTAATATATAAATTCAATGCAGATACAATATGAATTCAATAGCGATTCTATTACAACTTAACACAATTTTCTACTACTTATCTGGAAAAGTAAATATGTCAGAATATCCAGGAAGCTTTTGAAAAAGAGAAGGGGGAATGGGTATATTGGACATTAGAAATGTGCTGTGAAACTACAGAAAACTATATGGTAATAGTGCAGGAATAGAGCAACAGACAATACAATAGAATAGCATCCAGAAGTAGAATTGAAAATATATATGAATTCAGGATAGATAATTCAATCAGGGCAGAGTAGAGCCTCATTGCTAAATGCTTGGGCTCTGGGTTCAAATCCCTCTAACTCTTCTAACTGTGGGACCATGGGCAAGTCATTTCAATCTTTCTGGAAAGCATAGCATGCTTCTCCCATGTAGTGGGTGAAAAATAATAGCAACTACCTCAGGTGTCTTGGACATTTAAGTGAAATAACATATAAAAATGACAGCACATGGTCTAACACTTAGTAAATTTTCAAAAAATGTTAGGATATTTTAAGTTAGTGAAGAAAAGATAAATTGTGCAATTAACAATGATGGGATTACTAGCTAGCTATTTGGGTATTTTGAACAAACTGCAGAAGTGGGAGAGTGACGAATGTATGACAATGCTCATCTCCACAGTTATTTATAATGGTGAAACATAAATACACACAATTAAGTAAAATATGATACCTATTTATTTAGTGCAAACAGTGCAATACAGTACTCAGAAGTCCATAAAGATGAGTGCAGGAGATCTCTATATGTTGATATGGAAAGATAGTTCTCATAGATTGTTGAATAAAGACAAACGGATTATAGGATAACATGTGTATAACCTGAACCTGGGATGTGTAATTGTGCCCATGACTCTAAATGCCTTCTTCCCCCAACCTTATCCAAACCCAGTATTTACCTTTGAAAATCCCCTCTTGTTTACCACCTTGTTCAATTCCCCTCCCCCTCCCCCTAGACCAACAGGCCTTTTATTTGCTTCCCCTACTTTTGATAGAAGAAACTGCTGGCAACCAGGCCTTATGCATAATTCATCACTGAATCTGGCTATATCTACTTTGTCAGCTTTTGATCCACTAGTTATAGAGACAATAATGTTCTCTGTATTTGAGTAACAGTGTCCAAAAACAGGGGAATGGGTAAGTAAATCAGGGTTCATCAACCTGATGAAATATACAAAGTCACCGAATAAGATAATGCTAAAGATTAGAAACGTGAAGAAAAGGTTTTTTTACATAAATCTAAGTGGAAGAAAGTATATTACCACAAAATATCTACAATATAATAATAACTATGAAAAACCTTGATGTGGGTAAGGACTTAAACAGTTTGATTTGTTGGGCTGTGGGATGGTGGTGTGTTCCTTCTTTCATTTAGAGTCTTTGGAATGTCGTTGTAATGGTATTTGTACTATTGTAAAAAAGAAAAAATCAAGGTCGCCAAAGTGAGCAGTATACCACAGATTCCACAGGGTACCATAGAAGCTGCAGAGGGAAAGCAGACAAACTGCTAGCAAGCAAAGGGCCCAGTCTAGAAGCTCTAATTAACTTTGTCCTGATGGAGAACTGGACATCTTGTATTACAGTGTATAGCCTTATTTTTAAATGAAGCTCAAATTCACAGTGAATCCTACCAATCACCGCATAGGACAGAAAACCCCAAGCAAGACAAGCCCATGTTCCAGGCCTTCCGTGATCTGGCCTTCTTTGATCTTACCCAACCAGCCTCTTGCTGCCAATTTTCCCCAATGCTCTGTGCTCCTCCTTATGGGGATTCCTCCCAATTTCATGGAAATCCTTGTTTTGTTTTTTCCTCCCTGAAAATACTTAAAGAGGCTATCTCTATCTTTTCTTCTTCTCTTTTTGAACTAACAAAACACTTGGTCATTCCCTAAGGCTCAGCTTGGGTACAAACTCATTCATGAAGTCTTTGGAGGTCTCCCTCATCAGGCTGATTCCTCTGATGTACTTCCAGCGTTCGCATTGTCTAGATATGCGAACTGTGTCTCAGGATGCCATGTGGGGCCCAGAATCTTGGAGAACGGGCAGCTTCCCTGGTCCTGCATCCTCAACATCTAGGGAATGGGCTAGAGCTTCTCAGGGGAGCCAGGCTTCCAGGCCATTGCACCTGGGAGCGTGAAGGCCAGGGTGACCCCAGCAGTGTGGTTTCAATGAGCGGTGGAGGCCAGAGTCCAGATGCAGTGGTTTGGGGAATGAATGGGAGGGAGAGGAAGTGGAGTCAGTCAACAGAGACTAATCTTCCTGGAGATTCTAGGGATAAAATAAAAAGGAAATAATAGCTGGATAAAAATAACAAAGTAACAACAACAAACAACAGACAAACTAATATCTATTATGTTTAAGAAGCTCATTTGGATTTTATAGCAAACATTAACTCCTGCCCCATGACCCTAAATTGGAAGAAAATATGAAAGTGAGGAAACTTGACATTTACAGGTCCCCTACAATGATTCAGGACTTGTCACAAATAATAAATAAATGATCTTCACAGCTATTTAGAACAGGCATTCCTATTCCCATTGTACAAATGGGGAAACTGAAATCTGGCTATTGAGCACTGAAATGTGGTTACTACAGATTGAAATGTGCTGTGAGTGGAAAATACACACTGGGCTTCAAAGTCTTAGTATGAAATAGAGTGCAAACTATCTCAGTAATATTTTCATATTAATCACACATTAAAATGATACTATTTGAGAAATAATGGGTTAAGTACAATATATTAAAATTAATTTCATCTGTTTATTTTCAGGTTTTTTTTTTACATGGCCCCTGGAAAACGTTAAATTACACCCGTGGCTCACATTCTATTACCGTTGGAAGGTATTGGTCTAAAGTGACAGAATTAGGGAGTATAAGAATCTGGCTTAGATCTAGACTAATGACCCAAAAAAGCTGACCAAGTCCCTCCCCTTCGTTAGGTCTCTACTCCATGGTGCAAACCATCAGTTAGAAAACAATGTTAGAGAAATTGCACGCACATAGTTAACAAATAGACGGAAAAATTAGCCAGCCAGGGATCGTAAATGCACTGCTGGCTAACGGGTAAATGAATGATCAGAGGAGCGTGGCAGTCAGCTTGCCCTCGGAAGCGATGTCCAAAACGGATCAGAACAGGTAGGTGCAAATTGCCCCCATCCCACGTGGAAGATGGGCTTATGGAGAGCGGAATGAGCCAAGGCCCAGGGCCTGGAAAGAAAACGGCGGGCAGCTCAGGAAGGGGAGGGGTCTGCCACGTGAGCACCTGCTCCATGGAGACCTCTGGGAGCAGAGGTCTCCTGGCTGCAGGGCACCCTGCACCTGGCCCGGGCGGAGGCTGGAGTGGAGGTCATTAAAAACTCAGTCACCTGACTCCCCTTCCCCCTGATGAGGGCTCACCAAGCTGCCTCTCCTTTTAACTAGAACGTCAGTTCCAGGATGAGCGATTTGAGTCTGCTGGTTCACTGATGTTCCCACACAGTACCTAGCACGTGGGAAGTGCTCAATAATACTGACCACATGGACCAGCAAATGAATGGATTAGACGAGCCCTGAGGCCATAGAGAGGGAGTGGGAAGGCTATCAGGAGGCTGGTTTACACTGTAACCACACCCGTGTGTGTCTTTTTGTGTGTCAGTCTTACAACTACATGCTACAGGTGCATCTTGCCCCATGGGGGGCAAATGCAGAAGTCAAGCCAGGCCAGCCAGGCCCAGAATAAAACTCCAGCCCAGCTGCACCTGCAAATAATTGGCCTGACCAGGAGGAAAAGTAAGCCAGGAGTTTAGGAGGGCGGCTCCCAGGTGCCTTAGTGTGCACGGGGCAGCAGGGGAAGGCCAGGTGTCTGGAAGAAAAACGGACTTACAGCTTCCCCTATCTAAGCACCTCTCTGGTTTAGCCTCCTTCCCCTCACCAACCCCAAGACCCCGCTTTTCCCCATCATGCCCCTGGGGCATGGCTTGAATGCTAATGCATTCTCTCCCCCTCCCTCTTTTCTTCCCCCTCTCCTGGGCCTCCCTCTCCAGTTCCTGTCCTGGCGGTGGAGGGTCAGCGGAAGACTGAGGGAGCAGAGCAGTTAAGAGGCCGGCTGGGATCTGAGGTGGGGCAGGGGGCGGGCTGGCAAAGCAGAAATATCCCTCTGGCTGCCCTCTTCAGCTGGAAGGGGTGCCTTGTAGGACAAGGGTGTGGCTGGGATGACAGCAGGGAGCTGACAGCGCCTTTGCTGCCTACACACTGGTGGGGTCTGGGTCTACGCAGGGGTAGCTGCCTGGTTCGGGGAACCCCGGGGTGGCTGTGTAAACACAGCCATGCCTGTGTCTCCCATGGGTGGGCCTTGCCCCGGCTGCGTGCGTCACTGCAGGGAAGCAGCAGGCGTGTGTGGGAGGAAGGGCGCTCCCGGGGAAAGGATCTCCGTCTGCCGGGCAGGCCTGCGTGGGCCTGGAAGGGGCGCTGGGTTAGGCGTGGCCGCGTGTGTCTTCAGCTCTCATAGGTGACTTAACTATTAGTGGGTATACTCTTGATGAGAAAAAGTGAGTTGCCATTACGTGACTACATTTATCAGCCCCGAGTAGGCCTCTCCTACTGCCATTCCGGGGTGTGGGGTTGTCCCGGCCAGGAGAGAAGGACTAGTTTCCACTCCTATCAATGTCTGAGCCTTGGTGCTTTTCTCTGGTGTTCAGTTTCCCCGCTCCCCCCACCCCTGCAAATGCTTTTTTGTTCTGATTATAAACAAAATGTATGCTTGTTAGAAAGAGCAGGAAACACACCCACACAGAGCAAGAACAGAAAGAGAGAATAGTTCTCAGCCATTCTCCTTTTCCTGGGCTAATCATTGCTGATGTTCTCCTTCCCGGGTATGCTGACCTCACATAGGGATTCACCTGCATTGCTGTTGCTCATGAACTTGAGCTAGTGGGTTTCTGAGGCTTGAGACAGGGATTTCCCCACAGCCCTGCAATGCGAGGTCAAGTACCTTATCTTGGTCTGTTCCCGGAGTACAAAGTGGCCCAATAAAGTGACAAGAGGTAAACAATTATGAAACCAACCCCTTCCTGGGATACGTCTGGAGGCCTTGCAGACAAATCTCTGCTCTCTGGATGGGGGCTGAGGGGTGCCGGGCCAAGTGGAGCAGCTGGCGAGGAGGCCCCTGCACTGGCTGAAGTGACCCCCAGGCAGTTCTAGGGCCTTGGTGAGGGCCTGCTTTGTGATGGGCTTGAAAGATTCAAACCTGCCTCAGGCCATAGCTCACCCAGAGTCCAGTGGAAACTAGCTGTGGTGCCCAGCCCTGGTAGACCAGAACTCCTCTTTGTCTTCTGATTCTCCTGGGGGTCATAAAGCCTCAGGAGTGGAGGATCTAATTACACACTCTTCCAGACACATCTACTTGTGGTATTTCTAGCAAGCTCCCCCACCCCCACCCCTTTCTCAAAGAAGTTGCCTTCACTGAACAGAGGCAGTTTCCTTCCTCCTTCAGAACCCAGGGTTCTGAGTAACGCGCAGGAGGTGCCCTGTGAGCCATGACGCGCTTAAGTTGCGCAGACCACGGGGCCTCTACCCCGGGATGCCCACGCACTGTCCAGGCGCACTTGAGTTGGATTCAAGTTGTTGATGGTGTGTTTTTTCAATAAGGTTACCAATGAATTGTGTGCTTGGGGGGCGGGATAAAGGGCTTGGGAGGGTGCTGAGGCTCCCTTCATTTGCTTTGATGGGTTTCAGGCAGGGGAGTGACATGAACAAACTGGCACTGAAAAAACCCCCTGTGGCTGCTCCATGGCGAATGGGCTGTGATGGGTGTGGGGCGAGCCCGGGAGCAGGAGGAAAGCTGAGAAGGAATTGTCCTCAGGCAAGAGGCGCTGGTGGCTTGGCCTAGGGTGGTAAAGTGAAAGGACACAAGTGTGCACGCTTGAGAATATTTTGGGAAGTAGCACTTTAAACATTTGCTGATGGATTTTCTGTGGGTTTTGGGGAGAGCAGACTATGAAAAGGCCATCAAAGATGTGTCAATTTCCATGCCAGGTGTCTTCAAGCCAAACTTCTTTCTGCATCACAGCACATTTGCTGGAGTCCTCATTTTCTCCCCGCTAACAGGTAAGGAATTGGGCCCCAAACAGTGACTTGCACCTCACCCAGGGCCTCGGGGCAAAGTTAGGCTGGATCCCCCATTTCCATGGCTGGTCATCCACTGTCCGTGCTGCTGTGTCCTCAGTGTGACCCCAATCCTCTAGCCCTCAGACCTCACTCTGCCCAGGACCCCTGCCTCAGCCTCCCTGCAGCCAAGGCCTCTATCCTTACAGCCCCTTAGTTCAAAGCTGGGTGGATGTCTGGAGGTGATGGGCCACCAAAGGGCGAGTCTAGAAGAATGTCAGTGGCTGTGTTCTCTGACATGAAATTCATACATCCAGAAATTCACCAAAAGGAGTTTCAAGACAGGGAGAATCACATGCATGAAGATGTTCACTGAATCCTAATTTATAATAAAGTATTGGAGGCTGTGGGAATGATACATGCTTTAGCGCCACTGGTGGAATGTTATACAGCCCTTAAAATCCTAATACTGTGACTATGATATAATGGGGGAAAAGGATTTATAATTATAAAGGGGCAATAATTACAACTCTATAAAAATTTTCATATGCAAATAGACAGGGACTAGAAAAACAAAATGTGAGAATCTGGGTAACTACAATTGTTTTCTTTTTCTGTTACTGTTACTGCATCTTATCCATATAACCAGGTAACTTTTTAAAACAAATTTAAAGTTTGTGTTAAATTTCAACATAACCACCCCCTGTGGGTCTTTGCTGAACTAACCACACGCTGTGGAGATACAGGTGTGAGCAACTTCAAAGTGTTTATTTGCCCCTGAGAATATCTCCATTGTGGCTGTTATCAGTGACTTTGGACACGCAAGCTTTTCCAAACCTCAACAAAGAGAGCCTGGCTTTTCTTAGCTGGAATCCAGTGTCACAGGTGCATTTTCTCTGTGCAAACAAATACTCCCAATTTATGATAGAAACTTACACAAAGCCAGGATTGTAGCTTTCAAGGTTATACCAAGGGCATTGTCACCTGAGGACTCCTATGGGCCAGGATATATGTTTCCAACAATGGATTCCCGAACCCCAGGCAGAAAACATCAGGGTTGGTGCGTGATGGCTCACACCTCCCTCTCCCACTAGAGTTGAGCTATACTGGTCTGATGGGATTTGCAGGATGGTAGAGGGGAAATTCTGTCTTGAAAGCCTCAAAGAGCAAATAAGGAAACCTGGTCAGGGACTAATTTGGGGATGATTTTCTCATTTACTCATGTGAGTAAAGATCTGGCATGATTAACTCATGTCACTGGAAGTCTGTCTATGGGGATGGATGTGGCAGCCTTCACATCACACCAAGTGCAGCTCAATTACAGCAAATTGCAGTGCTCCTGGGCATTTTGAAATAGATTTGGCCATCGCAGCCGTGAGCATGTTTTTTTTCCAGGTGAAGACACAAGTATAAAATAGTTGTTAGCAACATCTTTCTCCCTAAGACAAGAATCCAGGAAGGAATGTAGGATGACATCAAGATAATGCTTGGGGAGATGGCTCTGCTAAGAATTCTAAGTTAAAGAGAAGTGCACGTCTCTGATATGTGCATGCAAAAGGATGGATTCAGGCAAATAGACAAGGACTAGAAGAGAACACGTGTTTCTGTGATATTAAGGAAATTACCGCTCCTGCTAAAATTGAATAGGTTAATTCCTGAGGGAGAAAGAAAGGCCAAAAAATTAATGCATCCATTGTGCATCCTCCACATGGTAGGTGCTATTCTGGGTGCTGGGGTCACATTTGTGAATAACACATACTCTTTGCCTTGAAGTCCAGCGTGACATACAGCGTACACTATAATACAATGTAGTAACTGCAATGACAAATATATATTGTACGGGGAAGTGCATACATCTGTTGGAGGAGGTGAGAGGAAATCTTGCAAAGAGGTAATGGTTGCAGTGACTGAGACATTATCCCAGCAAACAGGAGGAAGGTGAGGGAGGGGGGCTTTTAAGGCAGAGTATCAACATGTGCAAAGGTACAGAGGTGAAGAGCAGACTCTGAGCAGTCTGGTGCAGCTGGAACTTCGCTGTTTAGAAAGGCCACTAAAGTAGCTGCACTGGAGAGCTCAGGCTCCGTTCTGCTGGTGAGAGGCTGCCCATGTTTGCAGGTTACTCTGGCTGATGTGGACAGTGGATCTTGGGGGACAGATGGCCCAGGGCATGCAGATCCAGAGGGTGATGTGGGCAGGAGTCCTGGAGAAGCTGAGACCCCAACTCTAAGGGCAAGGAGAAGTCCAGAGAGATTTCCAACAGTGGCTTTCAAACCTGGCTGCACAATGGACTCCTCTGTGGCTTCATTTCTTAGTATTTCCTGGCCCCACCCCTGAAGTTTCTGATTCAGCAGGTTTAGGGAGGACCCGGGCCTTCCTCTCTTTGAAACATCCCTGAGTTTGAAAGCTCAAGCAGGTTTGAAACCTGCTGATTTTGAATGTAAAGTCTGCCCTCTCTCCTGTCCTCCCTTCTCCCCTTCTTTTCCTTTAAATAACTGTCTATTAAACATTGATTATATGGCAATACTTTTTCTAAGGTTAAAAAGTATAATGGAAATTGAGAGCAAAAGAAGAAAGCTTTGTCTTTAGTGGTCATGAACTTAAACTTGTAAACTCTGAAGCATAAATCTTTGGACACTCTGCTCCCTGGGGTTCCACAGACTTCAGTTTTAGAAACAGTACCTTGGGTGTCATAAAATATGACTCAGAGGCTGGACTTGCTCCATTGGACTTAAAACCATAAATTAAACTTGGTCATTGGGCCCTCCTGTCAGCACTTTGATTTTAATATGTAGTCATCCAGGAGGTCCAGGATCTGCTTGCTTGCTTCCTTTCTCTCTCTCTCTCTCTCTCTCTCTCAGCATACTGACTGGTGCTAGTAATGCTAAGAGGAGTCTCAGTCAGAGTCCCTGCAGGAAACAATGGATAATTCAAGG
>JAQZBX010050338.1:9250-19786 GCA_029593785.1 Cabassous unicinctus | reverse complement strand
ACAAACACTCAGCCTAGGTGACCTCCCTGCTCTGCCCGGCCCCTCTGCATGGCCACCTGGCCTCAGACCCCCAAACTGCAGGAGGGAGCCCACTTCTTGGGAAGGTGGCCAGCCCACCCATGGGAAGCTCTGTGATGAGTCCATCTGTGGCTTTGGTGAAGTGGGCCTCCTTGCCATGCCCACAGGGGTCCCAGGAGCACCTTCTGGAGCCCAGACACTTGGCTTTAGTACCCACCTGTGCCCTCTTCCTCTGGTCACTCCATCCTAGTAACCCCCACCGTTCCCTAGAGATGAACTTTCCAGGACCCTCCCTACCCAGGCCCCCTCCTCTAGGGAACACACTCTGGTCTGTCTCTTCCTGCTAGAAATATGTCAGTTACCCAGGCCCAGCCACCACTTTCTAGGTCAGGGAGGCTCTGTGAGGGGGTGGCATCTGCCTCCGATGGTAGCCAAGGCAATGATAAAGCAAGGAGTCCAGGTCAGACTCCTTTTGGAAATGGAGACCCAGAGGTAGGAATGTGTGCCACTAAAGATGCTTGAGCACGGGCTGAAACCCAGCCAGCAGCTCCCACAGAAATATCCTCTAGCTGCCTGCATGTTGACAGGCTTGGGGGCAGCCAGTGTGTCCTTGGTGAACACAAAGGTGGGGTGGGCTCTGCAGGGAACAAGGGATTGACCAGATGACCTGGACAAAGCTAGTGGTGAGTCTGTAGGCCACCGGCAGCAGGTGGTGGTGGGGCAGAGGTAAGTGGCAGGTGGGCATCAAGACACCGGTGATGGCAAGAGTAGGTCTCCCCAGAAGTGCAGCTCTGCTATAAGCTCTCTGAGAGGGGCTCGCCATCCAGCACACAATAAGTAGCCATGTCAGCATGGATGTGTGACCTCTGAATGGGCAGTGGGAAACTCAGATGACATCTGAGAATGTGTGAGGGGTGGTTCTCTCCCCAATAATGGTCCCCAGCTCCACTTTTGATGCTGGCTGGGCCATCTGCACACATCCAATGGGCTCTCTCCTCCCTCCGTTGACAGCTTCTGTGTTCAGAGCAGCCCCCCACTCCCAACCACCTTGCCAGCCTGCTGACCCCTTTCAGTCGACTCACCATCGATGACCCTCTTCACCCGCCAGATCCGGAGCATGATGATGAGGCTGATGGCGTCCCAGGGGCTCCTGGGCCCATTGGCCACGGTGGAGGCCACCATTGGGGCCAAGGACAGGATGATCACGGCCCCGTCAAACACCTGTGAGAGGAGACACATTCTGGTGCCCCGGGTCCTGACCCTGGAGGCTCTGCGGGCTGTCCTGGTTGTCCTGGACCAGAAACCAGGGCAGGCAAAGCAGCTGGTGCTGGGGAACCTCTTGGGAGGCCTGTGCTGGTCAGGTCACCTCTCCACCCCCTACCTGCCTCTCCCGATTCTCCTCGGTCACTTGGGGCCTCCCCCGTCCTACAAGTGCTCCTGAGCATTCTTTTTCTCCCGGGTGACCGCAGCCCATCTCCAGCCTTGAGAGCGGACTCCTGGGACCGTTCCATTTCTAGTGTCTTGTCCCTTCTCGGGTTGGGGCCTGCATCCCGTGTCCCAGGGTCCTGGTCAGGGGCGGAGCTGGACTGCGCCACCATCACTGGACCCCTCACTGGGGAGGGTAGTAGGAGCCCAGCACCCACATCTCGTCTCTATCCAGTGCCGAGTCCCTGAGCCGGTGGTGGGTCAGGGCTAGGAGAGGAGGGGGCCCCAGGCGGTGGGATGAAACCCTGGACCCTGACCATCCCCCTGCCAGTCTCAGCCTGGTCTTGGTCAGAGCCTTTTGTGGGCCAGGACCCTCTGTCTCTGCCCCCAGCACTGGGCCCAGATAAAGAGGGGCTCAAAAATGGAGGGGACCGTGAGGCAGGAGTGGACAGCAGGGGCTGACTGCCTTGCCTTGTCCTGGGTGCACCAAGCTCCCAGTGGATGCCACCGCCCTCCTCACCGGGTCTGCCGTGACCGTGACCGTGACCGTGACCGGCAGGCTTGTTAGTGGAACGTCTTGACTCGCCTACCCCACCCGCCCCCTTTTATGTGGAGCAGAACAGCCTGGCTGGGAAACCCTCTGTGGAAAACCAGGCTGAGAAGCGCCTTTACAGTTCTCTGCTCAGCTATCCGACCACTGAGCCATTTTAGAGTGGATGTAGTTCTTTTAAAATGTACTTCAAAAGCTTTAAAAATTGATTCAAGAATCACTTGGAAAATGTTTCCGAATTTCAGGATTTTTTTCAAAGCCTTCCTTTGCTGGAAACTTTCAGTTCGCGCCTCACCAGCCTCCGCCCCCCGCCCCTACGCCCCGCAACATGCACAGCCAAAGAGACTCCTGTGGTCAAGCGCAGGAAGGCGATTGCCTTTTTTGATGGCTCCCACCCTGCGATGGAGGAGACAGTAAAAATTTCCAGTTTGCGGGATGGCTGGGGAGTAGGTGGACATTGGTCTTTACCTCTATTTTGTTTTCAATGTAATCCCAGATCCCAAGGACCACAATCCGCAGAACAGTCTGAGGAGAGGAGGTGAGAAAAGAGGTTATGGCTATTATCTCCAACCCACCCCCACCCCCCAATGCAGAAGATTCTGGAGCTCAGAATCAGAAGCTCTGCTTCCTTGCTCAATAATAGGACAATCCTCACCATCCCTTAAGCATCTCTCAGCCCACGTGCTCTCTCCATGCCCACTGCAAGTGTCCCCATTCCCCCCACCATCTGGTTGGCAGCAAGGCCTCCTACTGGCCCCTCCACCTGCAGGCTCAGCTCCTCCTGCTTCTGCCCTTGGCCAGAGATGTCTTCTGCAGCACACAACTGATTGCGCTGCCCTTTTGCCCGAAACCTTCAGTGCTCACGGGACATATGCCTTGGAATGACATTCAGGACCCTGCCTCCCTCTCCAGTGTCATGTCTTGCTACTCCCATCATGCCTTCATGCCACAAACCACTTGCAAATCTTCACACATGCAGGTTCTCTCCTATTGCCTTGTCTCTGCAGGTGGTAAAGTCTGCCGGTTGACCCCTGCCCCAGGATCTAGTCTCTCCTTCTACAATGAGTGATGCTTGGGCTTGGCCTGCAGGCTCAAGACTAAACTTCCCAGCCTTCCTTACTTCCAGGGGTGGCATGTGACCAAGTTCTGGCCCCTGGCAGGTGAGGAGAAGCACTGTGCACAACTTCTGAGTTGTGCCCTTAAAAGGATTTGGCTCTTCCTCCTCCTCTTCTCCTCTTGCCAAAGATGAGAATGTGATTGCCCAGGGGTAGTGGCGAGCCATCTTCAGCTCAGAGGGCTGAGCAGCAAAAAGGAAGCAGGCCAGGCACCTGCCAGCCCCAAGCCACCAGACTGGCCTTAACTCTCTACCCGATCTGCTCTGCCATAAGAGGTAGGAACTCCACCTTGTGTAAGCCCCTATGCTTTTGGTTCTCTTGTGACAGCAGCTTGGCCCATGTCCTAACCAACGGGGCCCTTTCCCTTTTCTATGCCCAGCAAAGGTCTTGTCCTTCTGGCCTCAGCTCAAATGTCACCTCCCTGAAGCCCTGCCATCTCCCCAGCCTTGGCTGGTGGCTCTTTCCTGGTTTCCCTGGTTATGCTTCCCCAGCACTTAATCATCCCTTGTGGTAACTACCTATCCAATCCCCTCAATTAGGGCACAAGAGACACTGTCTGGTTCCTTTCTTTTATCCCTAATTGCTGGCATAGAGTAGACACAGTGATTATGCATTTGGGTTAATGAACAAATGCATGAATGAGTAATCCCTTACAATCCTCAGTAACTCTCTCCAAATGCCACAGCCTTCCATAAAAGTTGGTCTTGTCTGATGCTGGTACACTTGTCTGTCGGCCCTTCCTTGAACCAAGATGATTAGTATTTCACACCAGATGGTGCCCACTCCCCCACATGCCCGTAGTATGTGGCCAGGCATCTGAAGCCAGCGAAACTGAGGAAACACCATGTATTTCATCTGCAATGCCTCAAGAAGGCTTGGCCCGTGAAACCCCCTTCTTCCTCATGAAGACTGGCCTGATTTCCGTGAACTGATGAGGAAAAGGTGGGATGCTGGTAGCAGCCAATTATGTCACCATCTTTGGGTACAGAGAGGGACCTGTGGCAGCTTGATATCCACCCCTTTATGGCTTCCCAATCTCTGGGTTAGGGGACACACGCTTAACTATAAGACAGGCCAAAAGGGTGGAAATAGCTCTTGGTTGGGGCCCAAGGTATCTTGTGGTCACAGCTTTGTGATGGGCTGACTACGTGGCCTTGGGCAAGTCAAATCTCCTCTCTGGGCCTCAGTTTCCCCTTCTGTTGGAGAGGTGGATTAGATGACTTCATAGGCCCCTCCTAGTCCTAAAAGTCTATGCATCTTCAAATTATTTATTGGAGTAACATCTGCCATCTAGTATATGCCTATAAGTGCCAGAACCTTGGCCAGCTATTGTGAATATGCTGCTATGAACATAGAGTATAAGACTTTGTTTGAACACCTGTTTTCAGTTCTTTGGGATAGATGCCCAGGAGTGGAATTGATGGATCATATGTTAAACCCATGTTTAATGTACTGAGGAAGTGGCAACCTGTTTTCCTATCTTCTGTTTTATATCCTGTTCATTTCTTCACCCTTGTTAACTTTCTTGCATATTAAAATGTAGATTCCTGGGCTGCCATAGAGACCCATGGATTCAGAATCTCACAGGCAAGGCCCAGGAATGTGCCTTCTTAATAAACTTTCCTGGCACACTCAACAGAACCCAGGGATGTATAAAGTTGCGGGCTAAGACAGCAAAGACAGGTTAAAGCAGAGAGGCTACATGGCCAGATGCAACAAGGAGAACGAGCATTAGATTAGGAGTCATGAGACTAGTCTAAAAAAAAAAGAGAGACTAAACAGACAATGAAAATTAAGTGCAATACATGGTCCAGGACTGGATCTAATAATGGAGGAGAAAAGACCCAAAAGGACATTATTAGGACAACTGAAAAAATTGGAATAAAGATTGTATGCTTACATCGATGTTGAATTTCTTGATAATTATACTTAATATGGTTAAGTGAATATCCTTGTTCTTAGGAAATACACATGGAAGTATTAAATGGTGAAAGAGCATGATATCTGCAACCTATTCCCAGTTACTTAGAAAATAGATGGATAGATAGATAGATATATGATAGATGTTTAAAAGATAGATGATAGATAGATAGATGATAGAATGATCTAGAACTGCTAAAAGTTGTTACACTTGGGTATCTGGGTTGGGAGTTCTCTGCATTGTACTGGAGTTCTCCGTATTATTTTTTTGTATTGTTTGCAACCTTAAGTTTGCAATTATTTCAAAATAAAAAGTTGTTTATTGTGGGTTTTTTGTTGTTGTTGTTTGATTTTTGTTTTTTTTTTTAAAGACTTAGTCTGTTCCTCTGCTGTCCCCTTGTTAGCCATGTGACATGGCCAAATCCCTCAGCCCATCTAGACTGAAAGTGGAAATCCCTCCCCTCTTGTTACCTGTCTCACAGGGCTGCAACAAAGTTCCAGTAGGAAAAGTGCTTCAAAAGTGCAGGGCAAAGAGGGATTATTTTATTGCCTGTCCCTACCCCAGGGCCTCTGACCTTGCTATGCTGGCCCCCAAGAGTTGCAAAGGGCTTTGAGGGAGGGTCTGTGGGGACTGGAATCCTTTTCTCCAGCCGCCTCCCTGCCTGCTGGAGTTCTCAGAGTTCTCAGCCTCCTTCATTCTGACCTTGGCTTCTGGAGCCCAGGGAGCGCTGATAAGCTAAGCGAGGCAGGTCAGAGCCTTGGCCAAACCTCTGGGAAGGCATCTTGGCTCACTGCTAGGTGAGCAGAGCCAAGGCTGGGCACCCTTGTTTCCTGCACAGCCATCCCCAAAGCCAGCCCGGCCCCTCAGAGAAAGGGGCAGCACCCGAACCTGTGCCACTGCAACACTGTAGCTCAGTGGGGTGGGAAGTTGGGGTGGGGTGGGGTGGTGCCTGTCTGGGGGAGCAGGCTGGCTAAGAAATACCTACAGCTGGTACCACACAGCTGGGGCAGTTCCGGGCTCTTCCTCAAGAAGCACATCTGCTCTTGGGGAAGCTTTCCGTGACAAGATGGCTGCAGGCTCCCTCCCCCAGATCCACCCGGATAAACCAGAGCAGCAAAAGGAAGACGTGGGTTCCAGGATCCAACTACAAGGCAACATTTAAAATATGAGAAACCTTGAGGGGACTGAGGGCAATCTTGAATTGGTACCTAAGGGAAAGGCTTGCTGTGTTTTAAAGTGCTGTGTTTGAAGAGTGATTGCAGGGCTGCACAAGAGCGCCCCCTGGAGTTAGGCATTAATAGAACAAGTGCCTCCCTGTTTCATTCCTCTGCCCTTACTCCCTACAAATTCTCAGAAATGGTGTATCGTGACCAAGGGAGTCTACCTCCTCATAGTGCAGTGACTCTAAAGGTGACCCCCAGCCCCAACAGATGCAGTAGCTGATACCTCCAGGGGATCTGGGCTCACAGACAAGCTGTGTTCTCTCTCCCAGCGCTAGGTTCATTTTAGCATGGAGGTTCCCAGCTACCCTTAAAAGACTTAGAGGCAGAGTGGGCATCACCATCCCAGAATCCTTAGGATTGGGGAATGAACTATGGACTAGAGTAGACTTACTGGTATTCTACTATAGACTTATTGTGATTCTAGCAATGGAAGAACTTATATCATTGATGTGGAGGCAGGGCCACTGGAGGTTCTGAGGTCAGGGAGTGGGAAAAACAGGTGTAATACGGGGGCATTTTCGGGACTTGGGAATTGTCCTGAATGACATTGCAATGACAGATGCAGCCCATTATAAATCTTGCCATAACCTACAGAATTAGGTGGGAGAGAGTGTAAACCACAATGTAAACTTTAATCCATGCTTAATGGCCATACTCCAAAATGTGTTCATCAATTGCAATGAATGTACCACACTAATGAAGGACGTTGTTAATGTGGGAAAATGTGGGAGGCGTGGGGAGCGGGGCATATGGGAATCTCCTATATTTTTTATGTGACATTTGTATAATCTAAGTGTCTTAAAAAAAAAAAAAAAAGAATGGGTTCAAGGCCTGTAGGGTGGAGCATGAGGTAGAGGAGAGCAATGCCAGATGTCAGCCAATTAAACCACAGCATGGATTGTGAGCTCATTGTGCATGGAGCACTGTGCTGACCAGCGAGGAGGAGAGAGGCTGAACTGCACGGGATATATAAGGTTTCATTGCAGAACTTCCTCTCAGCATATGAATATCCTCAAGTCTCCTCCATTCTAAAAATTCCCTCACCTGACCCCCTGTCTCTCACAAGCCACTGCCTTATCTCCTCCCGAAGCAAAAGGTTTGGAAAAGAAGTGTCTCCACAGCTTTATCTCAAACTGCCCCCAACCTATTGCAATTGGACTTTATCCCCCCACCAACTCCACTAGAACTGCTCACACCTTGGCTACCAGTGACCCCCAGATAATGTCCTATTATTTATCTAACTTGTCTGCATGTGCCACTATCAACTGTTCCTTGCTTTTAAGATAATCCTTCCTCCCTCCCTCCCTCCCTCCCTCCTTCCACAAATTATATAGGCAGACACAAACACATAGCTATGTCTTTTAAAATGACCTCCCTACACAAACAGTTAGGTCATCTGCCCCCTACCCCCTTATAAAATATCTTGGAGAAGGCCTCACATCAGCACATGATTCACTGTTTTTGATATGCTTGAACTATTTCATAGTAAAAAAATATAACTAGGAGGAATGCCCCTTAAAATGATGTAAAATACATACAGAATGACATGGAAAGATATTTGAAAATGTGAATGGACAAAAATTAAAGCAGGCTCTGGAACATCAGGTCCACTATGATGCCTTTTTATTAAGGAAAAGATGTATATATATGTAGTCACTGAAAAAGGCTGATTGGACATAAACCAAAATTTTAATAGTGGTTTTCTGTGGGTGATGACAATATGGGTGACTTTTGTTTGCTTATTTTGGCTTGTCTATATTTTCTTCGTTTTCTACAATGCGCTGAAGTATTCTTGTAAAGTTTATTTTTTCGCACACCTGGGTGATCAGATGAGGCACTAGAAGTCACCAGGGACCCACCCTCCAGATTGTCTGTTTTGGGGCCTCCCAGCCCCTTCTGAGCATAACCCTGGTGCCTTAGCATGGGGGCTCAGTCTGCTTCTCAGGCCAAAGGTTGGGCAGGTTGTTTTCCTTTCTACAAGGCTCCTCCTCCAGGAGTTAAACATCTCAGCCCAGTTTTCCCCACTTGCCTGGAATTTTATGGTAGGGCTTGGGATTATCCCCAGAATCTCAGAGCTGGAGGGAGAGCCTTCAGTGTTATGTGGTCTGATCCCCTTTCATGTTTTAATCCCTGGTCCAGTGGCCCAAAGAGGAGGCCACCTAGCCTGAGCTCACAGGCTTCCAATGGTGAGCTTGAGACTTTAACTTGTACATTGCAACTGTACATTGCAACATTGCATCGTTGTAGACCAACGTTTGTGCTCCCTAAGATCATGGCCAAGGACATGGCAAGTGAAAAACCAGGAATAAGATTTTGGAGAATGATTTCTCACAATCAAGTTGAAATGGTTTACTCCTTCAATAGTGGGTGCCACGTGGCCAGCTCTATGCCTGACAAAATAAGGGGAGACAGAGAATATAACAAGGCCCCTGGTCCCTGCTTACAGCAGAACTAGGGGACAAACCTGTGTCCAAGGAAGATGAAATAATGATGGGTTCGGGAACTCAGAGCAGGGGAGGTCCATGTGGGTTGGGTGTCAGCACAGCCTCCCTGAAAGAGGTGAAGGAGGAGGGACCTGAGCTGGGCCTTCAAGGAAGGGAAGGACTCAGAGAGAGCAGCCAGCAGGCCTGGCCTTCCAGGCAGAAACCACAGGCCCAGGCATTTCCGAAATAAGAACACAGTGTTCAACAAGACCGCCACCAGATCACGTGGCACTTTTGTGCAAATTAGAAAAAGGCATCCCTGATTCAGCCATCTGCTGGAAATCTGTTATACTGATTTTTAAAAACTAGACATTTGACTGCCATCTTCCAGGAAACTGTCACAATAAATAAACAAATCTATGATGTCTACAGGGTGAGCCGAGTCCTCTTTTGCTGTCTATATGAATTTATACCATGGCATTGGTTTTTTCCTTGCATGAGCACCAAAGAGGCCCAGCTGAGGAGCTCTGGGACAAAGCACTCCTGACAGCTGTGGAAAATCAGCAAGGAGTCACTGCAGGCTTGGCCCTGTGTGCATCCACCTAGGGCAGGGCCATGGTAGAATGGAACCTTCTAAGATTAAAATCTGACCCTTTGATAAGTCAGCTGCTCTCGGATCTTGCTCATGGCTTACCGTTGCAGGATCTTTTCAAAGCACTCTCAATCCTCTCAGGCTTGTTCTGGGAGGTGGGTGGGGCAGCCACTGTTCTCTTTATGGATGGGACAGCGAGGTCAGAAGTGATGCACAGGGGGCCTCATAGCCAGGGGTGAGGCAAACCCGCAACCCTGATTTCTCTACACCTCTCTGAAACTTGGAGAAGGATGAAGAGAATAAAATTTCTCCCTATAGCTGCAAGAAGGCAGCTCCTAGGACAGGTCCAACTTCCTTGCATTAAAGTTGGGAAAGCCGAAGCACAGAGAGGGATGGTGGCTTGCCCAACGCCACACAGCGACTTAGTGGCCAAACTGGTTCCCTCTTGCGAAATCCTCGTCAGACACCGAGGAGAAGCAAGGTCATCCTCCGTGTCTGACAGCATAAACCACAGCACCCCACTCTGGTCCCCAGTCTGATGGCAGAGGCTTACCAGGGACCCCCTGGGAGGAGGTATCAGGCAGGAGAGGGACCCCTGACTAATCCCAAATCTTGGGATGGCCATTGATGTGCAAAGATGTGGCCCTGGCTCACTTTGGTTTGGCAACAGACTTCATTTGGCTTGGACTTGGCAGGTAACTTCCTCCCCAGCAGGCCAGGCTCCCGACCCGGGGCAGCTCAGGGGCAACTTCCAGAGGCTGCTGCTGGGGAGAGGGACATGGCTCTCATGCTGATGTTAAAAAAAGCCTTGGTCAGTGGACGAAATGTGGTACATCCATGCTGGAATATTAGTCAGCCATAAAAAGGAAAGATGTTCTGATATATGCTACAATGTGGATAAATCTATAGACATACTAAGTGAAAGAAGCCAGACACAAAAGGCCATATATTATATAATTCCATTTATGTGAAATGTCCAGAATAGCTAAATCCAGAGGGACAGAAAGTAGATTTGTGGTTGCCAGGGACTAGGGAACGGGAGGAATGGGGAGTGGCTGCTAATGGCATGGAGTCTCCTTGGGGGCGATAAAAATTTTTGGAACTAGATAAAGGAGATGATTGCATAACACTGCAAATTGTGTACTTTAAAGCATCAACTTTATGAAAATTTCACCTCAATTTAAAAAAAAAAAGAAGCAGCAGCCTTGAGGCTCCTCTCTAGAGGGTCAGCCATGGGTCAGCTTCCTCCTTTCCCAGGGAAAGAGCTCG
>JAQZBX010050337.1:0-19694 GCA_029593785.1 Cabassous unicinctus | reverse complement strand
CAATCAAAGGGTATCACACCCAGAGGAAGAGATCAGTTTACAAACATAATCTTTCTCTTTTTTTTTTTTGGAATTCATAAATAATATCAAACTGCCACAGGGGGCAATTATGAGTTATTGTCAATCAACATTCACACCTAGGGATAAGGCCACTGGCTTGTAAAGGGGATTCGGGCTGAGTACCCATAGCATCCACTACAGTGCACCTCTTGAACTTCTCAGATCTTCCTGCTCTTCACATTAAGATCACTTCATTCAGACACTTCTTCAGGATTCTGGTTGGTCACAATTTCTGGGAAAACTTACAAAAGGAAGGCTAATGGGGTGAACTACAACCCCCAACTGCAATAGTTTGTCCAACTGCTTTAACTGATACTCATCATTTCCATCTCCTCCCACTTAGATTCCCCTTTCCTTTTAGGAACACTTAGCTGGTTTAGGTTGTTTGCCTGGTGAATCAGGCCAGAACGCTGCCTCCCTGAGAGGTGTGAGCCCTTGTCTCCACGGCTTTATCAGTCTGTGATTGCTGTGACTTATTCATTTTCAGTTACAACAAGGCACAAGAATAGCTGGATATGTTCACTGGATCATTTTAATGCCTAACACATTTCTTTATGCCCCCATTATGTTGTTGCAGCAGGTCTACCTCCTGATTATGATTATTACAATTTTCCTGCAAATATGGTAACTCTTTTCTTTGCTGCTGGTCTATTATATGAGGACCCCAAAGGGACCAGGCAGCAGCTGTAGCTTTCAGTTTAGTGAAACTCTTACTGTTTCCCCGGTGGAAGGGTTTCCCCTTTGGGAACCAGGACCTCTAGATCCAAAGAGCCTAACATTGTAGGATAGAGAGCACACATTCCCTAAATGGGTCACTAGGTATATTTATGAGCAGGGGCTCTCCTATTTTCAACAGTTGGTTCCTAAACCTGTGTATTCTAGCTGTGGAGGCATAGCACCATATGTTGGTCATTGGTTTAAGGTGTGTGCTATATCCTGAAGAATAGTGTTTCATCTCTGCAGGGTGTCGTCTCCAAGTTGGCATATCAGCTATGCCTTCAAACTATTGTCCCATTACTCTATCAGGCTGGTAACTTATGGATGGTGTAATATGAGATAGAACCAGTGGGTCTCGTGGTCATGTGCCTACCACTTCAGCTCCTTTGTAGGAAGGTGAGTCCCTTGGTCTGAGGTGATGCTATGTAATGCTAGTAGATCACATACTTTGTGAGTCCTTGGATAGTAGTAGTGGCTGAGGCAATGTGGGTAGTAAAGGCAAACCTGTACCTTGAATATGTATCATTCCCAGTCAACTGGAACTTTGCCCTTTCCAGGGTGACGGGGACCAGTATAATCAATTAGCCACCAAGTTGGGGGCTCAATATTGATTTTTCTGACTGGAGCAGATATTTAGTAGCAGCAGTAGCTAGGTTAATTTTGGCAAGATAGATTCCATCCGGTGGGTCCAAGAATAGCCTCTAGTTCTGCCAAGATGACTGCTTTGTTCATGAGCTCATTGTGTAAATGCTGGAGAGGTTAAAGACAGGCTGGTTGACATCCATTTACAGAGTCATCTTGTCTACTTGTTTTTGGGGGCCTTTTCTGAAGTGTGTGCTCTCTGGTGGGCATCAATGTGTGATTCAAAGATCTTCATTCTTTGTGTCCACTTCCATAGGTCCACCAACTTGTCTGTTCTCTAGACCTCCTTATCTCCATTCTTCTAATCTTGTTCCTTCCAGGTCCATGACCAGCCACCTAAGCCATTAGTTACCACCTATGTATAGCTTTACCTCAGGCCGTTTCTCTATCCACACAATGTAGGTACTGCTAGCACCCATATATTGAGCTGACTCACCTGTGACTCAAGCTTGGGCATTCTCATTCTCCATCACCTGCTTCTAGGGTATTCCCCATGAGATATTAGGTTTGAGCTAATGAGGGAAAGGCATCAGAGCAACAGTGGTAAGTGATGTTGGGATTTGGGATACCTGTTAGTTCAGCTTACTTGTGCCCTGTGTATCATCTTGAGTCTGACCTTGAATGTACCACCTCCTTTTATTATGACATGTTACTGGACCCACTGGTCCTTATGGTAAGTTGAGTAGAGATCTGAAGAAAGTGATTGAGGAAGTCATGTGGATATATATAGCATTGTAGCTGTAAGAAGGGGAAGGTGAGATTCTGCATTGATACTGGGAAGAACTGTAAGATGCTTAGTAAAGAAAAGCAAGGAGTAAATAAGAACCTGTTTAAAATGGATTAATGAGGAAATAGGCATAATTTACCACTTATATATATGGTGGTAACCACCAAAGGAACAAAATGTAGAAACTGATAAAAATATGTTTATCTGAAAACAGAGATGGGGTAGCTGAGAGTGGGCCAGGAACTGCTAGTTTTCATTTAGGAACTTTCTGTATAGTTTCAGGTTTTTATTCTTTTTCTACTTACTGTAGACATGGAGCAAGAGGAGAGTGTAATAAGGACTGAGAAAGAGCACAGCTGGAATGAGAGAGTTTTGGGGAGTGTGACAGGTCAGAAGCATGGTGGGCTGTCCTGATGCTCATGCTAGAATTACTGGTCTTGACTGCTTATTTCAGGTTGGCTGTTCTTTCAGTGTTCCATCCTGGCAGTTAGGGTCAATGATAACTTCTGGTGCCTCCTTCCTAATTCATTTCCCACACAAGAGTGTGGATGTTAGCAGATTTGCTCTGTTGGGAGTATAAGCAGCCATGAATTCACAAATCTTTTTATGGTGCCTAGAGAAGTGTGGAAGCAGTTACAAAATATGGTAAATGGTCAAGAATGTGGAAGAGGCACCTTTAGTTACTCAAATGTAAAGCATTGTGGACATGAGAGTCTTTGAACCTGCTCCTTCCTTACGCCTTTTCCTGCAGTCTTTGGTGATCTTGCTCCTTCTTACCTGTAGGTCTCAGCCTTTCCATGATCACTAATCTAAAGCTGGCTTGCTGTTCCTCCTCCCCCTGCCCGCTAGTCTCCATTTTAGCCCCTTATTTCCTCCACTATGTCTCCATTAATACTTATTTGTCTGCCTCCTCCAATAGAATCTAAGCTTCACTTAGATTTACTTAATAAATATTTGTTGAATACTGAATGTGAACTTGAGAAAGTTACATTTTTTTGTGCTTTGCTTTAATCATCAGTGAAATGCAAGCATTTGAAAAGCATTGGAATTAAATTTAAAAGCATTTATATTAAATGGTTAAATGCTGAACTCTTTGCATTAATTGTGTATATATTTGATACCATTAGTTCATAACAGTTAAATGCTTTAAGTAATCCACAGTAAATGTGGATTTGAAAAGATATAGTTTTGAAACAGAGAAACTCAAGCAATTTAAAGAGTTGTTAGAAGGAACAAATTTCTGATGTGGTTGAAAAGTATAAATGCATAATTTAGGATTAGGTTTGGCTGACAGTGACAGTAAACCCCAGATAACAATGGTTTAAACAAGATAGAAATTTATTTCTTTTTCATGGTAAATTCTAGAGGTAAGTGGTTCAGGATTATGCTCCATGGTTGAAGGCATCCATCCTTCTATACTTGTTTCTCTGCTGGGCATTTGATCTCCCTTCTTAAGGCCATCTCATCATCTAAGACAGTGCTCCTGTTCCAGCCAACATGTTTGTCTTCCAGGCAGCAGAAAGGAGGAAGGGAAGGGGAAATGTGTGCCTCCTCCCATTAAGAACACTTCCTAGAAGTTGCATCCAGTACTTTCCCTTACATCTTATTGTTGAGAACTTGTCATATTGGCACACTTATCTCCAATAGTGGCTGGGAAATGCAGTCTTTATTCTGGGCTGCCATGTACCCAATTAAAGTAGGGGTTCTATTGCTGGAAAAGAAGGGGGATGGTTATTGAGGGACAACTAGTGGTATGTGTCACAACGCTTGTGTACAATCGCCTTTTTAGCAGTCTCCTTTACTTTTTATGCGATACTTTTTGGGTATATTGGAAATTGTTTATGACTACTCTGCTACTTATAAAAGTGAACTCTACAAGAACACTGCTATTTCCCCATATACCTTATTGTGTTGTTGTTGTTGTTTTACATTTCCTAGGTTGTGATTTTATTTTACAGCCTGTTTTACATTTTGCTCTACAGTATGCAGTGTAAAACACTGAAGATGTAATATATATCAAAGTATAGTTGAACCATTTTTAGTCTTGGCACGTAATGTTGTATGAAGGATCATTTTTCTGTGCTATTTGCAAGGTTAGGAATGCTAATCAGGGTAGGCTTCTATGCTTTCCCTCCACCACCCTAATGATTTTGTTTATTATTAAAATTGCATTACTACTTCTTCACTTCTGATTACAACCTAGAATTGCTATGTTACCTCAAACTCACTCTTCCCATGCTATTTTAATAAGAATGAAAATAACTTAGTTTAATTGTATTTCTCTACAATTTGTCTTTATTGGAGCAAGGTAACTATGGTTTCTAACAGTGCATTTCACTATCATTGGGAAAATTTAAACAGTCTCAAGTGATTATAATATGCCTTTGTAGGGAGTAATGAATAATATCTTGGTACTGAGATTATCTACTCTTTTTCATAATGATAATATAAAGTAGACAGTAATTCTCAATTCATGTTATATGACTCCCTAAGGGGTATTGTCTTAGTTTGCCAGGCTGCTATGACAAATACCACACAATGGGTTGGCTTAAACAATGGGAATTGATTGGCTCACAGTTCTGAGGCTAGAACAAATCCAAAATCAAGATATCAACAAGGCTTGCTTTCTCCTGGGAGTCTGTGGCTGTGTGGGCTGCCAGCAATCCTTGCGGTTCCTTGGCTTGTATCTCTTCCTCCCAACACTGGGAGAAGTCTTCTCCTTTCCAAATTCTTTCAGTTTTCTGCTGACTTCTGGCTTCAGACTCTTCTTGTGTTTCTCTGACTTCTGGTTTCCTGTTTCTTCTCTTGATGAGGTGTCATGTAATATGGACTAAGACCCACCCTGTTTCAGTTGGCCACATCTCAACTAAATATAACATCTTCAAAAGTCATAATTACACCTGAGTACACACACCCAAGAAGGTGGGTTAAGATTAATAACGTGCCTTTGCTGTTATTCAACCTACCAATAACACCTACCAAAATGGAGAGTGCAGTTTGTAAAATCATATTCACCATAACATAACTTCAAATGTGTGTGTGTGTGTGAAAACACCCCTATTTTAAAAATACAAACAATGGAAGGTAAAGCACAACAAAAATATTTCTTTGGTTGGTGAGGCTACTTGGAAGATTGCTCTCTTTTTTAAATTAGTGTTTCTCATTGAGAAGCTTGAGATTTCATGTTTTTGTAAAGGAGGAATGGGTTAAGGATTTAAAAATGGCTAAATTAGTCTTCTGTTATCTTGGTGATGATTAATAAAATTACTCATCCCCGTTAGAATTTTTCTGTACTGTCCAAACACCAAATGCTTTTTTCAGTTTCAGTTTGTCAAAGAAAAAACTTCACAATGTTAAACAAGGCAAGGATGACTTTTTTCAGGGTGCTGCTATAGCAGGGGAGAGAGGTAGACCTCTACTCCGTGGAAACAAAGAACAGCCAAAGTTTCAAAGGCTTGGAGAGGAGGGGAGGAAAAACGCTGGAAGATAGTAAGGGGGATTGATCACTTGGGTGGGTGAGTGGCTTACTGAGGTCCAGTGAGCTGGTTTGCTTCCATAGAGATGGGGGAGGGATTTACAGAGGTTGCTTTTAGGACCACTTGGTTCAGAATGATTTCCTTTGTGGTAATTAGGCCACCTAGAGCCTGCAAGGTCTGGGAGAGAGGAAGAGAGAGATTATGAACTATCCTCTTAGGGCCTCTCTGGCATCTGGCTAGCTGGAGTGAGAGGGAGAGGGTCTGGGAAGTCAGGGGCAAGACTAATGTTTACAAGTTAGGGTCTGAAATTGTCTTTTTTTCTTTTCTTTTCTCTTTTTCTCTGCAGTCTGAGTTGTTTTTCCCTGCAGCCCCAGAGTTGCAAGATTAGTTTCAAGGTAGTTGAAAGGAGGGAGGGCGTGGGTGGGAGGGTACAAGGAGTAAGGCTGGCAGCTTTGCCAAGAGAAAGAAAAATGGTCTTTGTCAAGTTTTACCTATGCCTTCTAGGGTGCTGTTCTTTATGGTTGCTTGCTTAGGTGTTCTCAGCTTTTAGAACTGACAGTGGAGAAAGTGTATTATTTAACCTTGGTGGAAGAGTGGTCACCTCTTTAAAGGGGATTTTCCCTAGGACAGTGTTTCCGAAAGATGTCTTTCATGCTATCATCATGATTTTGCCATCACCTGTACTATTAATCACTTACTGTTTTTCTTTAAATACATTCCTTTTTTAAAAACTTTAAGTTCATTTATAAAGCAAACATATTGCTACAAGAAAAAGCCAGTTTCAGTGGTCATAAACAGGAAGTAACTGTAATAACTGTAGTAATAAAGAAAATGAAAAACAAAAAAACCACCAACCCATGTTGATATTAAATAAAGAACAAAGAAAAACAAAAACACCAAATTATAAATATATATAAAAGGCATATTTAGAAATAAATTCCTCAAGGAGAAAAATGGAATATTTTGAACTGTCAATAGTAAGGGGATAGTAGGTTTAATGTCACTTAGTTTAAGACAGTAGAGGAGGTTCAACTTCAATAGTATTATTATTTTTTATTTTAATGTTAGTTAGCACTGAGGTGTATATTGTCAGAAAAGGCCAAGGATATTTAGTAACCTTCTCTGATATACACCCTCCCCTCCTCTCCCCACGTAGTTAAAAAGAGCTCAGTGATGTGTATGGAAATTCTCTTTGTGAGAATCCATGCTTGAGGTCTGGGCCATCCTTATTAGTGATGTGTTCAAACAGTTAAGAAGGTCAGTCATTGAAGATGTGAAACATGCAATGTGTGTGCCAGGACACAATACTTCATTCCATCTGATTAAGGTAGGTTACTGCAGTGGCAGCAACTATGTCTCATTCTAAGCCATGATATCCTTCGGTGTCATGGACTGGTAGTTTTTTTTTTCTCTAAGGTATATTAAAATAAACACAAACTTACTTAAAAAAAAAAAATTTGCTGGTGTAACTCATACCTCAGGGATGTCCAGTTCATCATACTGCTCACGAGGGCTGAGGCCCACATACATTCAGGGCAGATAACTGTCTGTTTATGGAAGAGTGTTGTTTTAAGAAATTGTTAAGAAATTTTCATCCTCAGTGGGAGAATTTGAAATTCTTTTATGAATCCTAAAAAGAGAAAGATTATGTTTTTGAACTAATCCATTCCTGTAGGTGTGAGACCCTTTTGGTTGGACTATGTCAGAGAGGCATGACCCAGGTTGAGTCTCCACCCTCTTGCGGTTCTGATATAAACAGAGACACAGAGAAAGAGACACACACAGGGAAAGGGGGCTCTGCCATTTTTGATCCTGCCATATGAGAGAGGACTAGAGGATCACTTAAACACGAAGCCCCCAAGAGGTTTGGCCCCTGGAGCAGTTCAAGGATGAGAAGACAAGCCCTGCCATATGCCTGATCGCCACATGGTAGAATGCCAGGATTACCAGTAGCTGACTTTGGTGAGAAAGCATCTTTGATGGTGCCTTGATTTGGACATTTCCTGGCCTTGGAACTGTAAGCTTTTACCCCAAATAAAATTCCCATTGTAAAAGTCAACCCATTTCTGATACTTTGCATAGGCAGCCTTTGGCAAATTAAGACACTCAGAAGGTATTTATTTACATTTTTATGTTTGAGAAATTTCAGAGATTAGAATATTTTTACTATTTCAGAAATATAACATTTTGGACCCCACACCTAATACATTTCTTCTAGACTTCATTTATCTTAAGTGCAGAGGCAGATACCACAATGATATTTAATCAGACAATGGAAGTGATTCCTGGAAGTGTCTGGGAGACTCTTTCATTGGATAGTACTTTTAATACTGATAAGCCATTACTAACCCAGCATTAAGGTTCTACCAGATTTCCTAGAGCAAGATCACTTTTCTGCAATTGACCTATAAACGCTCCAATTTGCAGCTCATATTAGATCTTAATATAAAAGTCTTACATAAAGGTTAAAAATAAGAAGCCTTCCTTGAGCTCTCTTAAAATCACATAAGAAACCACTTGGCTTTGTCATTTCTGTCAATAAATATTCGTACAGTAAAAATGATTTAAACACAATCAAAATCTAAAAGCTTTTAAGAAGGCACTGGCTTAATAGTTTTCATCTTTGGGAGTATGTTGGTCTGGAAGGAACCTCTATTTCTTTTTCACCAGTAAAATGAATATTGGTCCCAGTATCCAAAAGTCCCTTTGAGTTCTACAATTCTTACAATGTTAGGACTTGGAGATTTAAGCTATTTCCACTATTCCTCCCATTTCCACCATAGATGGGAAGACAGAAATGATTAAAGATGCTTATCTTCAATTCACCAGTTAGGGATTTAAATGAATCTCTTTCTCAAATGAATTTAAAAATCACTTATTGGGAGTGATACTAAACTGAAAACCTGGCCTTTGCCCAGTGAGGGAGACAGGCATTTACATAATGCAAACCAAAGTGTTATAAGTGACCTACAGCTATTTAAAGTGGGAAAATGTGGGAAAGAGGAGGAAGTGATTAATTGTGGGTGGGGACAGCTTTACAGAAGTGGTAATTTAGTGGAACTTTTAAAAATAAGGAATTTGCCTGGTGGAAAATAAGAGTAAGGCATTTCACATGGAAAGAAGTGCTCAAGCAAAAGCATGGTGGTTTAATCAGAGACGGATGATTAATTCTGTGGGGTTGGAGGTGGGTGAAGTGAAGTGAAGGGAAGAGGAATCTGGGGTGTGTTGGGGCTGGATCGGAAGGTCTTTGGATCCTACATTAGGGATTTTGGCTATCAGGGACTTGACGAGAAAAGTGATATCATCAAATTGGTTAAAAAATATATTTGAGCAGTTGTAGGTTTATAGAAAAACTTTGCAGAAAGTACAGAGTTCCCATATAATCCCCATGCACACAGTTTACTTTATTATTAATATTTTGCATTAGTGTGGTAGCTTTGTTACAATTGATGAAATATTATTACAATTCTATTATTGACTATAGTCCATAGTTTGCATTAGGGTTCATACTTTGTGTTGTATAGTTCTATTCTGGCAATGTATATACAACCTAAAATTGTTTTAGCTACTTTCAAGTATACAGTGCAGTGGTGTTAAATACATTCACAATATTGTGCTGCTGTCACCACCATCCATTTGCAAGACACTACTTTTTCCTCTCAGGACCCACCCACACCACCTCTCTTTGCTTTCAGATCTATAATTAGACTGAATTTCTAAAGGAAATTGGACATACACACAAAAACCATGGGGAGGATCCAGGCACTGGAAGAGAAAAGAGAGGTCATCACCATGCGATGGGAAAGCCAAGGAACCCAAGGATTCCTGGGAGGAAGCAAACCTTCTAACCCCTGAAACTGTGAGCCAATACATTCTCGATGTTTAAGCTAACCCATTGTGGGGTATTTGTCATAGCAATTTGGAGGGGTGTAAAGGAGAAGACTGGAAGCAGTAAAACTAGTAAGGAGTTTATGCAGTCATCTGAGTGACTGATGATGATGAATGAGTGAGGGGGCATGAATAGAGACAGACTTAAGAGGCAGGTTGAATGTTGAATCAATAGGCTTAGCTATTGACAGACATGTAAATAAATAATTGTACTTCAGTGCTATTAGTTCTCTAATAAAGACATGTACAGGGTCCTGTGAAGAGTCAGAGAAATCTTCACAGATGAGGGGATGTTTAGAGATTCACTAGACTTTAAGACATCACAAGAAGAAGAAATGGAATAACATGGTGGGATTGATCTGACAACCACACCTCATTGGTGCTCAGTCTGGTTGTTCATTAGAGTCACCGAGAGACTTTAAACTCTATTATTGCTTAAGGACTCCCAGAGAGAGTCAGATTTAATCAGTCATGTATTGAGTATGATCATGGATGCTTATTTTTTCTTTTTACAAATCAATTTATTGATACATATTAATAAAGCATACAATTTATCCAAAGTGTACAATCAATAGTATTTGGTATAATCACATAGTTGTGCATTCATCACTTCAATCATTATTAAAGCCTTTTCATTATTTCAAAAATAATAATAATAAACAAAAACCAGACAAACAAGAAAATTCCTTACCTCTCAATCTGTTTCCCCTGCTGTACATAGCTGCTATTTCTTGCTAATCTTGCACAATTATTTATTTGTTTATTAAGCAGTTTTCTTGAGATATAGTCACATACCATATGATCTATCCAAAGTGTATAATCAATAGTTTTTTCTTTTAGCTGTTAAAAATCCTTCATTATAAAATTGTAAAAGAAATAGAAAAACAGATTGAAAGAAATTAAAAGTTTTAAATGAGAGTGCAAGGCCAGGTTAGATTTAATATAATCAATTGTAAAAAATAGATAGCATAGCAACAAACATTTATAAATGTAAATAATAATTAAAAAATAATAGAAATTAATTATAACATAATTCTAGTTTTTATATTACAGCTCTAACTATTGGACATAATAATCTCTAAGAATGAAATAAATTATTGGTTTAATTTTTAAATTTCCATTTAGGCCATACTTTTTTCTAGATAATCAAATTCCTATTTGGTGAATTCTTCATATCTTATTGGAAGAAATTACAGCAGATAATTTGCTAACTAATAATTTTATGAGGCAGAAAAATTCAAAATCTTGTTCAACAGTAGACATGCTAAATCATTATTGATAGATTATTTTAATTAAAGAATATGAATAAGAAAGGGTTAAAGAAAAATGAAGTATCCAAAAATATATCTCTTCTCCAGTCTTCCTCAATTAAAAGCAAGCGTTTATTTTGTATGAAAAAAGTTACAGAGTACTGATCACAGGAACAATTTGCCAGTTGCACTGAGTAATTATTGTTCATATACTATAATGTTGTTATTTTACATTTATCTGGTCTACTCCAGCTCTTTTTTGGTTACTATTTGTATGGAATACCTTTTTTCAACCTTTCACTTTTAACCTGGTTGTGTCCTTAAGTCTGAGGTGGGTCTCTTGTAGACAACATATAGATGGCTCATATTTTTAAAATCCATTCCATCTATCTATCAGTCTATGTCTTTTAATTGGGGAGTTCAATCCATTAACATTCAATGTTATTTCTGTAAAGGTATTACTTACTTCATCCATTTTGTCCTTTGGCTCTCTGTTGTCATATCGTTCTATTGTCTGTCTTCTTATCCTTTAGTTTACCCTTTCTAATAATCTTCATTTCTAAATTCTTTTCCAAATCTCTCACCCTAATTTTCTTTTCAGGCTGAAGCATCCCCTTTAGTATCTCTTGCAAACTTGGTCTTTTGGTAACATATTCTATCAGTTTTTGTTTGTCTGTGAAGACTTTGAACTCACCCTCATTTTTGAAGGACAGCTTTGCCAGATACAGAATTCTTGGATGGCAGGTTTAAAAATTTTTTTAGAAATTTAATATACTTAAAAAAAATAAGATACTTAGATTACATAAAAAAATATAGGGGATTCCCATTTGCCCCACTCCCTAACCCTCCCACACTTTCCAATATTAACAACATCCTTCATTAGTGTGGTACATTTGTTACAATTGATGAACACATATTGGAGCATTGCCACTAAGCATGGATTATAGTTTACATTATAGTTTAAACTCTTTCCCACACAATTTTGTAAGTTATGACAAGATATATAATGGCCTGTATGTGTCATTGCAACATAATTCAGGATAATTCCAATGTCCTGAAAAAGCCCCCATATTACACCGATTTTTTCCTCTCCCTCCCTTCAGAACCTCTGGTGGCCACTGCTTCCACATCAATGATAAAAGTTCTCCTATTGCTAGAATAACAATAAGTCTATAGTAGCATAACAGTTAGTCGATTCTAGTCCATTGGTCATTCCCCAATCCTGAGGATTCTGGTTTGGTTATGCCCACTACACCTCTAATTGAGAGGAGGCAGATGGATGGGACTATATTGCTTGCAGTTGTAGACTATTTCTGTTCCTTGGGATGGTCATTGTCCATCATCATTTCCTTGTTAGTTGTCCTGGGAGAATCCAATGAACTGAAAAGTAGGTGTTGCAACTTTGTTGAGATTCAGGGCTCGACTGGCACATGGAAAGCCCAAAGATTTAAGTTCTTGGACACAAACCTATTAACTCTAGTACTAACTATAGGTTTAAATAGAAGGGACAGAAGAGCCATGTGTAGGGAAATCACAACTGAGTCCAACTCTATCACACTTGGGAGCATAAATTCCAAAGTAGGGCCCACTGTCAGGGCACCAAACTCCTAAACTGTCAACCCTGCCTGTAGTGTCTAGATGTCTTCAGAGTTGGTTAGCAGTTTTTCTCTTTCAGTCCCTTAAATATATCATACTACTTTCTTCTCTCCTTCATGGCTCCTGATGAGAGGTCGACACCTATCAAGTCTCCCTTGTATGTGATGCTTTGCTTTTCTCTTGCTGCTTTCTGAATCTTTTCTTTATCTCTGATATTTGTCATTCTGGATAATAGGTGTCTTGGGATAGGTCTATTTGGATTTATTCTGTTTGGGGTGCATTGTCCCTCTTGGATATTGATATTTATGTCCTTCATAAGGGTTGGGAAGTTTCTGGTCATTATTTTCTCAAATATTCTTTTGCCTCTTTTCCATTCTCTTCTCCTTCTGGGACATTAATAATGCTAATGTTTGTGCGTTTAGCATTGTCATTCAATTCCCTGAGACTCTGTTCCATTTTTTCCATTCTCTTCTCTTTCTTTCTCCTGTCTTTTCCAGTTCAGATGTTCTATCTTCAAAATCACTAATTCTACCTTCAAACATTTCAAATCTGCTCTTATGTGCCTCTAATGTATTTTTAATCTTATCCATCGTGTCTTTCATTCTCATAAGTTCTGCTACTTTTCTTTGCAGCTTTCAAATAGTTCTTTATGCTTTCTCAGTGTCTTATTAATATCCTTTATTTCTTTAGTCATATTTTCTTTAAACTCTTTGAAGTGATTTAGGAGAGTTGTGTGATTATCATTGATTAATTGTATTAAATCCTATATCTCTTTAGGATATTTGGTTTGTTTTTTTGGCTGGGCCATCTATTCCTGTATCCTAGTATGGCTTGTAAATTTTTGCTGCTGTCTAGGCATCTGAATATGTTGGTGAATTTACTCTGATGGCCAAATTCTCTCTCTTGCCTGTTTTTTTTTTCCCACAGCTCTTCTTTGATATTTAGTTCAACTTATTCTCAGTCCTTAAAATTTCCCAGCTTAAGCTTTCAAAATCAGACCAGGGACTCACTGATTTTTTTCCTAGAGGTTGGATACAGAGATTGGAAACAGTTTTTTCCATGAATTTCCATGCCAGCCAGCAGACGCGATAGTTAATGCACCTTTCTACAGAGGTGTTTCAGTCTTGGCTTTCCTGTGTTCCTGTGTTGAATCTCCCAATTGGAGATTCAAAGCAGGCTGTGCTGGCCAAATTCACTGCAGAGAAGCACCATGATCTACCCTCCCTTTTCCCTTGAAACACCTGACAGGGAGGAAGGTATCTGCTCCCCTCTCAGTCCACTGCAGTAAGCCAGGTGTTTTACCCCAGCTGAATATCTTGGGGATGGGGGAGGGGAGCCCTTCCTGGCTGCCATGGAGGCTTGGTAACTCATGTTTGTGGTTTCGGCTTCTTTGTCTCTCTGTGCCTTACCCTCCTGGGAGTTGTATAGCACGCCTTTGTCTGCTGACCCCCAAAGCAGGCCCCTTGGACAGCTTTTGGCTCTTTCTCTGTTCATGGATGCTTTTAAAAAGTTATTCAGATGATTTTAATGTGCAGCCAGAGTTGAGGTCCGCTGTCATAAGCAGCTTGTTGTCATTGAAGTATGGTATGTAGGAGAGTGGTGGTAGATAAGGTTCAGAGGTTATGCCTTAAATATACTAAGGTGTCTTCTGTAGTTGGCATGACCATGTAATTTATCTTCTCAGCTGGGACACTTTTGAGAAAGAAAGGGAGGAGTAGTTAATAATAATTAATCAGGGACATTGGGCATAAACCAAGACTATTTCAGGGAAGTCTGGATATATGGCCTTACTATCAAATGGAGTATGGGTAAGCTTTGAAGGTTTTTACAAAGGGGAGTGTATTTTGGCTACAACAATGTAGGGAAAGGATTGTAAGGGAGAAAGACTGAAAACAGTAAGGCTGGTTAGGAAATGATTGTAATCATCCAGGTGAATGAAATGACAGCTCTAATCAAGGAGCTGGCCATGGAACAAGAGAGGAAGGAATGAAAATGAAAGGTGTTAAAGCATTTGTACTCTGGATTTGGTTAAGGGAGTTGAATGGAAGAGAAGAGTTTAGAATGATTCCTTGGTTTCTGGCTTTGGTCCTGGGTGGATGTTGATGCCATTTATTACCATAGAAAACAGAAGAGGAATAGAAGGTTGGTAAAGAAGATGAGGTAAGTTTTGGAGAAACTGAGCTTGCTGTGGTTGTAGCCAAGTCGAATTGGACGAATAGGTCTGTTATCCAGGAGAGGTATGGTTGAGAGGTAGGTTTGGGGGTGGTCCACACATAGAGCTAGTAGAAGCTTTTGTCTTTTTTGTGTTCATTGAACATCTTATGTTTAGGTGTAACTAGCATTGTATTCCCTGCCTCCTCTCCCAGGTGAAGAAGAATCTATATAGGTCAAATAAAATTTTGTGAAAGAGTAGGATATACCTAATAAATGTACAATACGTTTGCTTAGTTCTACTATTATAGCTAGCAAAAAGCTCAGGTAAGTCAGAGTAGTCAGAGTAGGGGAATGAAAGGGTCAACTGGTGAGAGTAACTGTAAACCTTTTTATTGTATTCTGATGGCCGTAACCTCCCAGGGACAAGTGGTTATCAGAAATTCATTTTCTTCAGAGTTAGCATACAATAAACAAGCAAAAAAAGTAAAGAAGCAGAAAACTCTGGAATTGACTTTTTGAATTTTTGTAAACCAATGTTGCAGTCAACTGGAGAGAAGGAATCTCTCTGACAAGTCAAAAGAAAAGAAAAACCAGAAATAAAACTCAAACTGGAGGCAGTTTGTTTTCAGACTACCAAATGAAGAAAGATGTGAAACCATGCCAATCGGTCTGTTCTCTTTGACCCAGCTCCTACTTACTTTTCCTAGGGTTTTAAAGTTGCTATCTTTTCTGGAAAGAATTTAAAGGAGCAATTAGAACAGGAGTGGAGGGGCAGTATGGGGGTGGGTGGGGAAGGAGTAAATGGGTGGAGGAAGAGGGACGGTGGGGAAGAATGCGTGCTGCAAACCTTTAGCTGTGCACTTTTGGTGTTTCAGATACATCTAGGGAATCCAGCAATGACTTAATTTTAAGGATTTTCAGAAAGATGGAGAGCATGGACAATTCTGAGCTTTTTGTGCTATGATTTGACAAGCAGCAGCAGCAAGTTGAATTCAGCTGCAACAATCCACCCCCACCCCCACCCCCCATCTCCTTTGTCCAGTAGTGGCTGTTTCTGACCTTTAAATAGCCAGGGACGGAAGTGTGTAACCTGCCCTTGACTTTAGGGGTGGGTGACATCAGTTCTAGCTACTTGAACTTCAGCATTGGGCATTGTTTACAGCCAATGAAACTTTCCAGTTATTAAGACCCACATTTATATTGACATTCCAAGAATTCTCCAAGGCTGTTCATATACAGTTTGAAGAGCTCTTTGAACATCAAATGGCTCTCACAAAAGAAGGCTTTTTGTCAACTGAATATGAGGGGGAACAGGATTCAAAGGAAAAAAAAAAAACCCACCACAGGCTTTTTCTGAGGTAAACCACGAAAGAGAGCTCTGGCTTGTAAAATTGCTTTCACTTAAGCTTATTATCAGACAAAGACTGTAGGGTTCTTATCGTCTCTCTGGTATGTGCTGGGATCCTTGTAAAAGGTAGTTTTCCCAGCCCTGAATAATTCTTAATGTCCTTTGAATTTTCAGTGTATTCTAGTGGTTGTGCGCTTTCTGGAACAAGTAGTTATTGACCAGAAGTTCGTTTTCTTTAGAGTTAGTGAACAAAGAAACAAAAGTAAAGAGGTAGAGTTCTCCAGAGGCCACTTTGTGAGTTTTGCAAGCCAATGCTGAATCATCTGGGAATAGTGTATCTGTTGGAAGAGTTAAAAACAGGAAAAACCAAAAATGAAATCCCAAGCAAAAAAAAAAAAAAAAAATTTTTTTTTAAAAAGCTGTGTGGTGGGTGCTGCCCATTTTCAATGGGAGAGGAGCAACAGCTGGAGACTTGCTGAGAGGGAAAGCAGGGTGAACTGGATTGCACTGCTGGGGTCTCACTTGGAAGGAAACTGTCAGATATCAACATGATATATTATCTTTTGCAGGCAAAACAATACATATAAATACAAATAGTAATCAATATTAAGATTCCATAATGTAAGTTGATATATGCAAACACAAATCTCATAAACAAGTTATACTGTCATGCTTCTCTAAGGGGATGAGAGGGGAAAAAGAGAGAGAGAAAGAGAGAGAGAGAGAGAGAGAGAGAGAGAGAGAGAAATATGAAGGGATGTTGTTCTCTAATCCCCCGTAGGTCATCTTGATGCAGATATGGTGAGTGAATAAACTAGTAGTCAATTATCAAATAGGAGTTTTTGGAAGGCAGTGTATTTCAAGTTGAGCTGGCATGCCTGGGACTGATTTGGAGTTTCAATAGGTGTTTTCTTTTAAAATAAAATGATATTTTATTTCATTTAATGGATAAAATGATTTATTTATTTTATGATAGTTTATTTATTTATTTTTACCACTGTACCAAGCAGAAGTCCTGTTAACTGAAGTCTAAGTAAAACTGCTAAAAAAAGGGAAGCCATTTTCAGGCAGTCTATCATTTTTGCCTTCTGGCTGACCCCCACTGATTTTCAGTTCAGTATCATTTTGTTATTAGATTAAAAAATCTGACCTCAAGATATGTTTTTAACGTGTGGATTTTTGAGATGCACCTGAATGTGAATGGCTGGGTTAATCTCTTGAGATGTGAAAGCCAATTCTCTGCTCCTTGAGTTTCTAAAAAAATGTTGAGACTATGTAATTTGTAAATTCATACAAGTGATCAGTTACACAGAATTGGTCTCTAAGTAAACATTTTTTTTTTTTCTGTTCCTGACTCATTCTATGTTTTCTAAGCTGTGTCCTAAAGAATACTAATGTTTATGAGATGGTAACAGGTACTCCATAAAAAAAAGAAAAAAGTGTTCAGTGAACAATTCTGTTTGAGACTCTGGGCTAAACATAGACACCAGGCTTTGTGGTGTGTGTGCTTGTATGTGCAAATGTATGTGTATGTGTGAGCTTAAACTGCTAGACATTTCCAAGCTTTGTGTGTGTTGGAGTCTCTTGAGCCATAATGATGTGGTGTTTTCCAAATTGATTCGACCTTGGGATTTCCAGGGTACCCAATTTGGGAAACTGTATTCTGAATAAATGGATCTTTTTCTTCCGTATGGAAGTTTTTTGGAGAAAACAATTACTGAATCACACTTATCCATAAACTTAGGCTGTTTATTTGTAATGCCAGTGTTTCTAACAAAAGCAAAGACTCTGAACAAATGTCAGGGAAGATTTTTTTCAGTTATCTCCAAGGACAGGAAAGGAAGTACACTCATTTTCTAATACTTTCTATAAATGTTATGCTTCGTATTACCACTGTAAAAAAGTGGTTTGTACTGTGTCTTTATTCCTAGCCAAAATTCTTAAATTCCAACTTTCCTCTTATTCTATTTAACATAGCAATGGTAAGATAAAAATTGAACTCTTAAACATTCAAACAGAATGTATTTTTAAAAATGATTCATTTTTCATTGTCAAAAATATAAAAAAGCGTAAAAAACAAAATGAAAAAAAACAAACAAAAATCACCCAAAATCCTGACTCCCAGGGATAAAACTACTGTTGACAGTCTGCATAAATCAGAGTTGCTAATGGTAGTTTACAGATGTGTTTTATATGGTTGTACAGTATTTACATTTTTTTGAATTAGATGCCAACATTTAAAATATACTTTTAGCTTCTACTGAAATATTGAAGATTGGTAGCATATGGGCTACCTTTCAGCATGACAGGACTAATAGCTGATTGGAGCTCCTCCCTTTAGAAAAGACATCCCCTGGACCTGCTTTCCTCATTTAGTTTACCTGCCTGTACCCTGAGGTATTTGGGTTTGAAACCACAGTTATGAGCTTCCTTGTGTTTTTTCCTAGTGGATAATATTTAATTTTAACAAAGGAGCGATCCTTTCATACTCATTTATAAGCTTTTTCCTCTTAATATTTTGCAAATTTTTTTCATGCCAATATCATTGCTATTGTTAGCACAGTATTCTATTATATGATATACCACACTTTTTTCCCCCTGATATAACCAACCCCCTACTGCTGGGCTTTTATGTAATTCCTTGTCTAATATGTTAAATATACAACATGGGAATAAACATCCTTGTAGCAAAATCTTTGCACAGATCCATGATTATTTCTCTATGATAAAGTCCTAGAAGTGGAATTGCTGGGTCAAAGAATATAAATAATTTAAAGACTTTTGAGACTCATTGCTAAATATACTCAACCAGACTTTCACATACTTGACAATGAAGTGATTTCTTCAGAGCTCTTAACAGGTTAATATGTCCTCTAGGAGCTGGACTGACAGGCAGTATTTCCCACAGTTTAGCACAGAACCCTTTTCTCACATACCTCCTCATAGCTCACAAAACAGTAGCATTCTGTAGATGGGAGTCTGAGAAATTTTAAGCCAAATTGGTGTTTGTGAAGAAGTGCTAAAAGATGGATGCTGTTCAAAACGATCTGTATTTACATCTCAATTCTCTTTAGCTGTCAACTAGGCTTAGTGTTTAGCTATATATATTATGGATTCCTACTCAAATAATAGACTTCTGCAAAGGTCTGAAATCTTCTCAAGACAGGGAGTATATTCTTATCCATTCTTTCTCTACTAGCTCTTTCTTCCCCACCCTCATCTTTCTTCCCTCTTCCCCGTTAGTACTGCACTGATTGTTTTTCTGAGTATGTGTGAAGAAAAAAGTAGCCACCTTAAATTCTTTCTAGAACATCAACTTAAACTGACAAATAAATAGACTCATTGTAGAAATTTGGGAGTAATAGCATGTTTTGCAGCATGGAACTAACTATAAGCTGTTCGGTGTTTGGAGAGAGGTGAGGTTGAAGTTGGAGAGGAAGGTAGAGGGAGTTATTTGAGCAGAGTGGCCCATGGCCTTGTGGAGAATAGATGTGAAGGGGGCAAGACTGATGAGAGAAGAGTGAGATGTTGCTGGAGAGGGTGAAGTGAAATAATGTGAAAGCTTGAGCGGTGCTTGAACTAAAGCTGTGGTGGTTGGGATGGAGAAGAATGTGTGCTAAAATTGGAGAGGGAGAAGAGAGCATTGAGGATGACTTTTAAAGTGTCTCAGTCATCAATAAGATATGAATATGTATAATTCATGGATCTTCTATATCAAAATACATTTTATGTAAAGACAAACAATTTTAATCAAACAATGTTTATGGTAAAGAAGCATATATATATGTATATATATATATAGTGGTCTTATATTGTTTTCAAAGTTAAAATAGCTT
>JAQZBX010050336.1:0-19689 GCA_029593785.1 Cabassous unicinctus | reverse complement strand
AATAAATAAATCTTTAAAAAAAAAAAAAAAAGAAAGAAAAGAGAAACGTAAGCCCAAAGATGAAGTAGTAATGAATGGTTTAAGTGCCACTAAATCTCAAATCTCTAGAATTGAAAATAGAAACCACACCAATTTGCAATCCCAAGAGCTTTTTATATTCTGCCTTGGATCAGTCACATAACTTGTATGTGTGGATGCTGTGCAAATGGTAAATTATTGGATTTTAATTTGTTTTAGAATGGAACAAACATTTTAGGGTAGAATTATCTAGAAAAGAAGCCATTGGAACCAACCAGTAAGACTCATGACTGAGAAAAAAAGGGCTTATATATTTAAAGTGAGCAAAATGTTATGCTTTTCAGTTACTCATTTTCCATGCTTTTGCTATGCCTATCAATTTGCTATTACTAAGTACCAGGAAAGAGTCAATTTGCTGTACATCTGTTTTTTGCCCTCATTCAGGCATTTAGTCAGTAGAGTGGTGGTGCTGGAGGCAGTTTTTACTGCAACTTTCCCATTGTAGAAATAGGCAAATCCTTAGAGATAAGGTGAATACTGCTGGGATAATTAAAATGGGCTATGTATGTTTCAGGAAAGAATGCTATCAAGTACATTACATGTTACAAAACTGTCAGTCAGGAATAATCCCAGGATAGCTCTACTGAACATTTTGGGAAGCTCCTGCCATACATTTATTCTTTCATTGCCGGATTTAATTATGTCCTTGCTTCTTCAGGATGAGAAACAGGCATATGGGAAAGGTGTAATTACATTCCCATTGGTAGTGTTATAATATTCCATGACGGAAAAATATAGCCACCATATGTTGTATTCTGTAAGTTAAAAAAAAAAAAAAAAATCCAAGCTTCTGGGACGACTCTCTAACTGAACTTGAAAAATGAAAAATCTCTCTTTCTATGCTGTTCCTAATGGCTTATTGTGATAATACAAGTTAGCTTCAGCATTAGAGAACTTGGTATCATTTAAGAGATGAAGACTTTTAAATGGAATTTAAAATTCTCCTATTCTCAAATTAGTGATGGTTATTTCTGATTTGGCCGTGGTTTTATTTTTGGATGACAAGATAAAATTTACTGAAAAAATTTACTACAAAAGGTGAAAAAAGTCTTTCCTGCATATTAAAAACAAACACAAAAACTTACCACTATCCTAGAGTTTTAATTAAAATTTAGAAAACATTTTTTTAGAAGGATTTAAGGGAGTAATAGAACTTTTCCATACTCACTCTCCCCAACTAACTTGATTTACCTCAATTGCCAGACTGTCTGGTGTGGTCTTTTCTGCCAGGGTGGTCAGCTTTTAAAACTTTGAATCCTTCTTCTTTTCGACAGATTGAGGATGCGCTAAAGGCAGCAGACACCATTGGCTACCCGGTGATGATCCGTTCTGCCTATGCACTGGGCGGGTTGGGCTCAGGCATCTGCCCCAATAAGGAGACCTTGATGGACCTCAGCACGAAGGTATCTGTTTTCATAAATAAAGTTCTTACCAACCAGGTTCGGTAAGACTTGATACACAGTCTCAATTAGAGAAAGTTATGTAGAAGTGAAATTGTTACATTTGCTCTATTTGTTAAATCATTATCATGTTCTCTAAACATGTGGTCCAAGAGGTGACACTATTAAGAGGGAAATGTACTACAGATATTTACTCCTGGATGCAGGCATTTGAGCTGTCCTGAGTATATTGATGGTCACGCTCCATAAAAGACCATCTTTATTGTACTGTCTATCGATTTCTATGATATGCACTTAATCCAATAGCATTTTCCTCTGCCCCAAAATCTGTTTCAAGACACTTATTATGCTAAAAATTTTCAGTGGTTTAAAAAATAAAATGGGATATAATGTTGAATTTTTCCATCATTTTTTTGAAATAATGTGACCTGGTCAATATCTAGCAAGTGGAACAAAATGCATTGAGTAGTTTAGCTTTACCCAAAACTCAGGTGTCTACAATATTATGTGGTATAAACCTCCAGTAACATCAATGGACAAACTCTCTGCCACCTGCCATGTACACATATAAACAAAAGTGAGATTTGAGTGTTTATAATTTATTTTCTATCAAACTGACATATTACTAAATACTTTTATTTTTAACTATTAAGAGGGAAAATCTTGTGAAAAGTAACATTTGCTTCAAACAATAAATTCGAGACTAACGCAGGAAATATGCTCCAAATGGGCAGAGAACTTTCCCACACTCTGCTCCCACAGCCTAGAACGGCACCTAGTGATCCTTGTTGAAAGAATGAATGCATATGTAACCTGGAAGGCCCAGTACTTGCAGGCAAGGAAGTGAATCTGACAGAATTACTGAGAGGGCTACTGTTTTGGTGAGTGCTTAATAATTAGCTCAAGCACAGCTAATAGCTTTATCCTTATTTACTTTTTGGAGTGAAACGAAATGAGGCCTTTGAATTGTAGACAGGACTTTTGTAATAGATAAATACAATTAAACATATTTAAATAATTATAATAATTATTGGATTTCGTTTTTCTAAATTTCCAAAAAAAAAAAAAGAAGAAGAAATATTTACTATAAGTATTTCTTGATTCTTTTTTGGACTTCCGAATCAAATATGTCTAAAGCAAAAACATGCTTATAGAGGTATAAACATTTATTTCCTCCAGCATATTAGATGTTCTAAATGTTTTAACTATTAGCAATCTCATTATTACTGCCAATAATGCCAATGTGTACTACACTCAATTCAAAATATATTTTTCACGCATAAAAATCTACTCTGAATACCAAATTTTTAATCTGAAAAAGTTCACTTTACAATGAAGACAATTTCAGAATGTGACAACATTCAATTATTTATATTCCACTAAAATAAAAGAAGTAAAAAAGCCAAGGAAACATGTAAAGGTACTCTCAGTTGGCTTTCTACCCATGTATCCATTCTACACTCTTAGAATACAAAGAGCTCTTCGGAATTCATATCCCTTTGCTTCCCAGATTTCTTTTAGCAGGCAATCCTAACGACAAATTAATCACTATTGAATTGTTAACACTGCCTACAGTGTTTCCTCACCACTTTGAAAACCTCATGAGGGGTAGCTGTGGAGACAAATATGTTGCATTTTCAGCTGCATCTGCTGTGCCTCCTGGTCTGAAGTGATGACTGAGGTTAAAAATATTATGTTGAGATGCATTGTGGAAAAACTTACACTGAATCATTATTTTATTATACTGCCTGCTAATCATTTGGAAAAATTCAAACTACTTTGCCTAGAAGCTTTGCCTTCCTTTTATTGGCATCCCAAATCAAATATATTATGAAGCAAAGAGACATCTATGTCTTGAATTTTCAGCCGCTAACTGTCCTAAGGTTAGAGACTGCCTCCATCATAACTTGGTTTCAGTATTCTACCCACCATGGGTACTCAGTAAATATGGAATGATAATTATACTAATTCATAGCTGCCTAATCAGGCATACATGATATATGACTCAGAGTATTTAAGCACTTAGGCAGTGATTAACTATAATAATAGTTGCATATGATTCTTATAATTCCCAAGTTTCCTATGCCATCTTGGCTAACTGTTTACAACCATCATCATCTTCTTTCTTCTCCTCATCAACATCAACTAACTTTTATTGTGTGTGTCACTGTACAAAGTACCCTCTGCTATTTTAGAGAAAGCCAGAGTCTTTAGACTTATTTTTCTACATTTATTCACACTTATCACATTTTCTCGTTTTACAGAAGCCTAGCTGCTGAAATAATTTCATTTCCCTCTGCCTGATTGCTCAATTATTTTCTCTTTTTCCTAAATTAGTTTGATTTAATGTCATATCAGCACTTTGAATGGCAAGCCTCAATAATGTAAATCAAGCATATTCATGCAGGATGCTATTCCTAGCACCCTGCAGATTTTCTGACACATTGTGCCTTGGAGTGTAGAGGATGATTGAGACTGGGCTTGAGACTTCAGTGCTGACCAGGATATAGGCTGGGGCATTTTGCCAAATATCCGTGTTTCAGTGCCCTTCCTTACAATTTTGGTATTATATATCCCCAATTTCCAGGCCTTTGCAATGACCAACCAGATTCTGGTGGAGAGGTCAGTGATAGGTTGGAAAGAAATCGAGTATGAAGTGGTCCGAGATGCTGATGACAATTGTGTCACTGTCTGTAACATGGAAAATGTCGATGCCATGGGCGTGCATACAGGTAGGCAAAGAATCCTCAAGAATGATAGTAATGCCTTCAGCTCATTTCTTTTATGGCCCATAGCAGTCTTTATAACGTTCTTTTCTTCAAATTGCTATTTTCAGGTGGCAGACTAGTGATAACTTTTTACACAAATATAGTATTTTACAGTATCGAACGTTCTCTCATAAATATTTAATTTCTCAAAAATCCTATGAAGTAATGCAAATATTATTTTCCAGACTTTATTCGAGTAAAATAGTCACATATAAGTGATATAATGGATGCAAAATCTATAAGACCTGGTGATGAGAAGGAGTAAGATTGAGGAAGGCGTAAAGCAGACTGAGGTGTTAGTCACCAAGTGAGTGAGAAAATAGCACACATGATAGAAGTTGATGCCTCAGGAATGGAATTTAGTTAGAGGGAGAGGGCAAAGATGATGACTTAGGTTTTAGAAATGCTAAATTTGAGGTATGAGTAGAACTCTCAAGAAGACAGTTGAGAATGTGGAACTGGAATTCAAGAAATAAGGGAAAGAAACAAAGAAATTGGTACAAAATATTGGAAATCATTGGTGCAAAGAAAATAATTGAAGATAGGGGATTAGACAAAGTATTCAAAGCCACAGGTAGAGAAAGGGAAGAGAATAGGGTCAAGGGCTGAACTTTAGGTAACATTTAGATTTACAGGGCAAGAGAAAGATAAAAGCATTAGTGTTGAAGAGAAAGAAGGGTCTGATAGAGAGGAAGAAAACCAGGGTAAAAAGTGCCTAGTTAGTCAATGCAAGAAAATATTTTATAAAGTGGCTTTGATTTTGGCTGCATTAAATGCTACGAGAGGTCAAGAGTAAGGATTTCACTTGGCTTTTGTGGCAGTCCAAGAAGGCAATTCAATGCAAAGTTGGTTATGTGAGCCAGATTTGAAGGAATTATATGGTAATGTGGGATGATCCAGAAGTGGCAAATTTTCAAGAAGCTTAGTCATGCAGAGAATGAGAGAGAAGGTTTGTATGATTGTTTAGCAGTGTTAAGGGAGGGGCTTCTTGTGCCAATAGAACTTTGAGTTTGTTGTGTAGGCAGAGGGGGCAGAATTTGAAGATGTAAGAGACTCTGATCGGGGTGGGGTGAGGAAATGGGAAGGAATGAGATCCACAGAAGAGGTGAATGAGCCTGACTAGGCAAAGGGGCGATATCATTCCATGGACTGAAGAACTTGAAAGAGAAAGGTGCTTTGTGAAGAAGAAAAGGAAAATTGAAGAAGTTTGTGTCAATCCAGTAAAGTAGATGACTGAAGCCTTGGTAGCTACATGAACCTGGGAAAGGTAGAGAGCTTTCTGTAAGTAATATTAAGGATAATAAATGCAATACAAGAATCAAGACAAATAATACCCGATGTGCCTTATACATGTTGCCCCAAGATAATGCTTTTCCCAACAAACCCTCAGAGTGTTCTGTGTCTGCCTTGTATCATGAGAGAAGATTGTGAAGTCACTGAAGATTGCTACTGAGCTATACCACCAAACAACAAGTGCTGCTTTTCTGTCCAGGTGATTCAGTTGTCGTGGCCCCTGCTCAGACACTCTCCAATGCGGAGTTTCAGATGTTGAGGAGTTCTTCAATCAATGTCGTTCGTCACTTGGGCATTGTGGGGGAATGCAACATTCAGTTTGCCCTACACCCTACCTCAATGGAATACTGCATCATTGAAGTGAATGCCAGATTGTCCCGAAGCTCTGCCCTGGCCTCAAAAGCCACCGGGTAAGATCAGAATGATTAATTTTGGGTTTGCAGATTTCGCACAGATAGAAATGGAAAATTGACAGCTAGTGGAAATCTGTGCTGTATTTATAAACTATATTTCCCATTTCTGTATGCCGGCTCCCAAAAATCATTTGTGGGGCCCTAAGGACATGGTTATTAATGAGCTTGCTGCCAGACTGAGGCAAATGGTATTGCTAGCTGGCTTTGTTTGCTGGCTAATCATAAACTAATCAAAATGTGGGTGATCAAAGTAGGTTGCAAAAAATTTGCTTCTTAATTGCACTTCGCAGATGTTGTTAAAAAGTGCAAATTAATCCTTAATTTTAGTTCTCAACTGGCTTCTTCAGGCATGTAGCCCTATAGCAAACTATAGACAAATAGTTCACTGGAGCCAAGCATTCAATATACTTTATTCTTATTTTGTAACTCAGCAAGACTGAAAAACATAATATTTTCCACAGGTAAATGGTGCAACCAAATAAATAAATTTGCTGTCCCTTTTAGCAACTACTAGGAAGCATATAGAAAATATTAATAACTTTTGTTTCTATTATATACTTAGCACCTGACATTTAAATTACAAGGCATTTAAATTAACAAAATATTTATCTCTGTAGATATTTTGTATGGCTGCAAAGTGCTGCATGGGGTGGTGGAGACCTAAATTCTCAAACTGGTTCTTCCACTGACTGTGTGACTTTGGGCAAATCACTAATTGCTTCAATCAGATTCCTCATCTGTAAGATAAGGGGAGCTGGACTAAAGGCACTCCTATGTAATTCTATAGTTCAATGAATTATTTCTCAACTTCCAGTATGAAAAATGACATTCTCCAATGGGGATAGTTCTTAGAGTGCTAGTTTTGTAAGGAGCCCAAAGTTAGATAATCTGGAGACAGAGTAAGAACCACACTTGCAGTGTCTATGATTTCTGACCGTTGCATGCCCCACAGTACCACTGTCTTCCTAGGCACAGACATGTATTTTTTCAGAAGAATGTTTTCTAGATTTTGCAGATTGGAGGTTAAGCATAAGTGAGTGCCTTATATATAGAGGCAGATATTGGTTTGGTGTTGAGTAGGTGAAGGCTGGGAGTTGCAACGATGTATGTCAGGCATAGAGAGTAAATGCTTCTTTGACCTATGCCTCCATACTTTATCATGACTCATATTATTGTATAAATGGGTATTAAATATTTTTATAGAACAGAGAGTCATGTGTGTCATATGCCCTGAAGTTAGAATAATACCAGAATTTCTATGAAAGGCCAATTTGTATTTTGAGTTGTTTTCAATACTCTTGCTCAAAGACAAAATTAAAAAGAAATTTGTGTCCTCCTTTACAGGTATCCATTAGCATTCATTGCTGCGAAGATTGCACTAGGAATCCCACTTCCAGAAATCAAGAACGTTGTATCAGGGAAGACATCTGCCTGCTTTGAACCTAGCCTGGATTATATGGTTACCAAAATTCCTCGCTGGGATCTTGACCGTTTTCATGGAACCTCTAGCAAAATTGGTAGCTCTATGAAAAGTGTAGGAGAGGTGAGGCTCTGGTTTACTCCTCTTTTTAGTCCTCATTCTCTGTTTATTTTGTCAAATCCTTAATGCTATTAATCATTGTAACATTGTCTGGACACCAGATGCTTGATGAGATAGTAAATAATCATTTCATTACCACCCTAGTGTTTATGGCATATGCCACGTGACCATTTCAATGGATTCTAAGAGCTTCTAACCAAAAGGGGAGGCCATATATGTGGGTATATTATACACATATATGGAGACACATATTCATATAGTATAACTGGGTTATAACCAAATTTAAAAAGGAAGATAATATAAAAGACAACACAGTATACTGAAAAGACTACTGAATTGTGGTTAAGAATTCAATTTTAGTTCCTTCAGGCAAGGTATGGCTTTAATTTTCTTGGATCTCACTCTCCAAATCTGTAAAAGAAAAACGCTGGTCTAGAAGATCTCTCAGGGACCTTCTATTTTAAAATTGTAAATTGAAAAGAGCACAATGGAATATTAATCCCCCTTTCATTATGCTGAAAAGTTCTAAGCATTTATTACCTTTAGAAAGATTTTTCACAATGTTTCATTTCATATTATTTGAAATTAAAATTAGCTTTTGATCATTCCACCTTCAAAGATGCAGTGTTCCTCTGTGAGGGAGGAAAGAAAGAAATTTAGATTCTTGTCTCTGAAATTCACTCCCTTTCCTTCCCCTATCAAGGGGCTTCTTGACTTAGCATGATGGAGATAGCATGAGATTTGGAACTGGATGGACTTGGGTTTTACACTTGGCTTTGCCCCTTCTAGCTGGAAACCCCCAGGAAAGATCCTGAGCCTCAGATTCCCCATCTGAAAAATGCAGATGATAATACCAACCATGATGAGTTCTTAAAGGTTTAGGATTAATACATATAAATAGTAATAACTTTAGGCATGTTCATAGTATACCCTCAATAAATGGAATTAATTATTATTGTTTTTATTATATTAATATTAATAAATGTAGTTTAGGAACAGAGATTTTAAATATCAGCAGTATGAATGTATCCAAATCTCTCTCACTACCTCTTTCTTGACCACCTATATAGCTACCTCTCTATCATCTCTCAATCAACCTATATATTATCTATCTATTTATCTATCTGCTATCTTACTCTCTATCTTAGCTCTCTCCCTGTGATACCACTATTGGGGCTCTTAGTCTATGTCTAAGTATCTAAGCTGGTTATAGCACAGAGCAAAAGGTGTTTATGGGTTCAATCTCCACACTGGCCTCCATTTGACCCATGACACAGATAATAGCCTACACTCAGGTCAACCATTTCAGGAGTGCATGCCACTAATCACAGGAAATGCAACTTAAATCCATCACCAAAAAGAAAAAAAATAGAGATTTACTGATGGTCCATCATATTTATACATAAAGGGTAGAAGTATTACTACATTCATTCCTTCATTTCCAAGATATTAATGAAGAATTTTAAAGTAATTACAGTTAAGGAAAATCTTGACCTTTTCAATTATAATGTCTTACTAGTTTAAAATATCAAGTAGTATTTAATCTTAATTGCTCTATTATGCTTTTTAGTGCATAATAGAATTAGAACTCATTTATCACTAAAAAGCTGTGTTGGTAGTTTTTCAGCCATATAAGCAACTGTTGTTCAGTTTGGTTACAATTCATGGAAGTGTATCTTTTCATGAGGTTCACAGAAAATTTTTAGGCCAAAGAATATAAGAAAATTTTGTAATAGTTTCATTTGGGGCTTATTATCTGAAGGATTTTTAACTCAGTCAATATATAACAACTTACATTTAGTTCAACTCAAGTTAGCAAACATTTTCTGATTTTTGTGCATCTAAGAAATTGTGAGGAGAAAACAATGAAAAAGACATAAATAATTGTAATGTATTATCTGCAGTTGGTAGATTCAGAGTATGTAAGCAGAATCAAATGTAATATAAATTAAACTGTGGTAAAAGTTAAAGTACAGTATTTAGATACAGGTACTATGAGACTATAGTAGAGAAGGTTCAGGGAAGGTAATGATAGGAATTCTACTGAAAAATGGCAAAATTTTGTGTTTTTTTGTGAATTTAAATAATATAAAGTATTAAAAAGCAAAAATTTTGAGCAAACACTTATAATTTTATTTTCCTTTATATGTTTACTTCTCTTTTATTGAATGGACCCTCTTTACTAGTATGTATAGTGTGCTTAAAATAATAATTTATGGTGAGCTACTTATAGACTCAGTTCCTTTAGGGCCAACTTTTAAATATATAATATGCTCAAATTTTATTATATATGCAATAAACATTTTATTAATTGTATGGCACCATAAAATATCTTATTTCTGGCAGTCTCTTCCCTGCCTAGGCTAGAAATCTATAAACATGTTCCCTAACTTTTTAAGACACCACTATGCCTTGGAAATTGCATATCTGATTTGGATTAACATTTTGTTTATTCCTGCACTTATGAATCTTTCCTTATTTCTCATTAAATTTGGATCAGTGTGAAAAGGTTATCTGTTTGGGTTTAGTGATCTTTGAATATGTATCATGTCACACAATTGACATGAAGATTTCCTAAACTGACATTAATGGGACTTCAGGTCTGTCTATCTGAGGAGTCACGGAAGTTGACTGAAGGGAGTGTTATGACTGTCATTTTAAATTGGAGATCAAAATTGTAGAGAAATCTATTATTTCATGAAAATATTCGAAGGCAGTGTTTATCCAATGAAAAGAACTGACCAGGCTGCAAGGTCAATCCAAATTTTAGTTCTGACTTGTACTTTGTCTTAACTAAATCATCACATGGTTTTTCTAATTGATTGGTGTACAATCAGCTGTAAAATTTGTGAGAAGACACATGAAATTTGCCATGAGTAATTTAGTCTCCACCTACATTCAAAATCTGAATCTGCCAGTATTTGTTATGATTCTCAAGATTCTATTAATATTAATGCTTAGCTATAAAGAAAGCCAACCTGACTTGGATCCTGACTGATACTCATTAAGAAATAGATCTGCTTTTATGTTAATATGTGTCTGCTTTCCCTTCATTTGCTTTCTATTCTGAAGGACATCTATATTAAGTCAAGATCTTATTAAAAGGAATTCTGTATGCTCTGGCCACACATTCCTTAGTTTAGTGCTGTGATCCAGATGATTTCCTCATCCAGCTCAGCAAATATAGCTGAATTCCTTAAGTGGTAAAAGAATGACCTAATGTTAATTACTCTTATTACACCAAAACCATGGGGGCGAGGGAACCTAATATTTGAGTAGAAATCTTATTATATATATTTTTTTTGTTCTTACATCTTTCCTAAAGAAACTTCCGCTTCCCATTCTTTTAAAAATTTAAAAAGCTCTTTGTTAAAATATGAGATCTTGAATGTGTGTTACAGGTCATGGCAATTGGTCGCACCTTTGAGGAGAGCTTCCAGAAGGCTTTACGGATGTGCCACCCATCTGTGGATGGTTTCACTCCCCATCTGCCAATGAACAAAGACTGGCCATCCAACCTTGATCTTAGGAAAGAGTTGGCTGAACCCTCGAGCACCCGCATCTATGCCATTGCCAAGGTAATATGTGACAAGGGGCCTAAAAATACTACTTTTTCCAGAATATAGTCAGCCTGGACTTGAGCAAAACTGAATCACAAAGTGGTCTTTAATTCAGGGATTTTTTTGGGGGAAATTTTCTAATTCTGTTTAATAGTATTAAAATCCATCTATGGATTTTATCATAATTCTATTCTTAATGGTAAATTATCTTTTTTTATTTGACTTTTAGCCTGGCCTTAAAGACACATTGCAGTTTTAAAGGGTGATCACATAGATAAAACGTCCCTTCCTTTTCAGTAAATGTAGTATTAATTCTGTTAAGTAGATTTGATTATACTTGACTTGGTTTCCTATCATCCTCATTACGTGCTCCTTGAAATGTGTAACACTGTGTTTTAGAAAGGGAGATGCATAAAATAGCATCACTTGAGATTTGCTACCTAAGATCCTGGAACAAGCTTTACTTATTTGCTTCTTCCTCTGTGTTTTAAACAACAACAACAACAACAACAACAACAAAAGACTATAAAGAACTCCATGATTATGGGCTTTTTCATATAATTATTTTATTGGTCTTACTTTTAGAACAAAAAAGCCCTAAATTTCTCACTTCCACCCACTAGTTCCTTTTTATGTAAATTAAATGCCAGATTAATCTCCTTTCATGTTTACTGTGCTTAGAGTTTTGAAGTTTCAGCTCATCTGATTTTATAAAAGGCGACTTGGGCAGCTGGGATCTGTCTGGTCAGAAATCCCTGAATGGCTTTTGACATTTAAGAAATCACAGGCGTTAATCCTCTAACAGTATCAAACCTCGCTGGGGCTACAAAGCCCCGCTGACCATTTTTTTGTGTGCATGTGTGCATGTGGGATGAGGTGATGAAAAGAGGAGTTTTATCTTTAAAGACAGGATCCATCTTTGTAATTTACCTTTGTAGTGGCAGAAAAATGCCATTAGTGATTTTGAACTCACTCTAACTTTCCTGTCCACGTATTGGAGAATCCTGGAGAGAAGGGATAGAGAAGAGATGTTGCCTTCATTGCCTATAATATATAGGCTCTTCAGCCTTAGGGTTTCCAAATGCAAATCATTTACGTCCCATTGGAATCCTGAGAGATGACAATGTCTTTTGATGGGCAATTCTAAATGTTGAATTTCAAAGTAATAGAGAATTAACGTTTCACTAGGTGTGTGTGGCAGGTAATGAGCGGTTATTCGAGAAAGTCATTTTACCTTCTTTGTTTATTGTTCCTATTTTCAGGCCTTTATTTAAAAGACAATATGCATTATTCATTCATATATAAAAACGATATATAAAAGCATGCAACGTTTGTATTATATAAATATAAATATATATTGTATATATATATTTATATAATTGTGTCTATATACATACACAGACACAATTGTGTATTTCTTTTTCTAGGCAATGGGCAGTAAATGAATTTTTTTCCTTAGGTCTAGCAATCATATTTCTGCCATTTTGAAGAGCATGAAAAAGGGAAGCATTTTCAAGTTCCCAGCCAGGCTGTAAAACTCAAGCAAATCTCTCATTCTTTTCTAACAGACTTATAAAGGATGTGAATTCAGGGGAAATGTGTGGAGGTTCATTCCTGCACGGAGTACCCCAAGTACAAGCAAGAAGTGCAGGGACTGAGATATAAATTATTGTCTGCCAGAGTGCCGGGAGAAGGGACTGATTTCTATTAGAGGTCATCATTACCGCTCATTTCCACAGCAACCAGAAACTTGGTGATTTTGACAAAGAGTTTAAGGACTGTGGAGGACTGAAGGGGTAAAAGAATGAAGGCAGGGTATAAATCTTCACTCACTTTCATGATTCTTAGAAAAGTGCAACTTGCTCTGAGGTCTGATTTTTGCGGTAGCATTTCAGAAAGACTAGATCATCACCTCCTTTGATTTGGGGGAAAATGGAATGACACTATTTTTGATATGGGGGATATTAAAGTAACCTCAAACTTGTTTGGGTTATTATGAACTTCATTACAGCGATGTGTGACATGGCAAAGCTGCAGTGCTTGAAGAAGTCCTAAGACTCTGGCAGGATCTTGCTTTCTATTAGAAACTGTGGATTTGACAGTAGTTGCCCTTCCTCCTAGTGAAATGACTGTGGGATTCTATGCCCTTTCTCAATTGGAGGGTGATTACTGCGTGTGATTGTGTGAAACATCATTTGTTCTGTCAAAAGTATCACTAACTCAAGGTTCTATCCAGCTCACAGCATTGATGGCCGACATCTAATTGGCCCTTTAATCACTTGGAAAATAGAACAGCATATTAAGTCCTTGGGAACCTGACTATAATTACAGGGAGAATTAAACAAAAGAAACCAGAATAGACTTATGAAATGAACATAGCTTTGATACTTCTGTTGGATATTTTATTCTGGTCAACAGAATTATGCTGTATCTCAACACTTATTTTCATGGTTTCTCTGATATTAAAAATACATCAAGAAACTCAAGAATGGGCATATATGTACATACATAATATATATTAGTCTTTAAATCTAAAAATAAAATGGGAATCCTGAAAAGTGAGCTTGAAGAAAATTAAACTTCCTATGTTGAAATATAAGAACAAAGTTTCTAGTTACATAAATTACTTAATCAGAATTGAAAATATAAATGTACCATTCTAAAATATGCTGTTTTAGAATAGTATTTAATTGTTATTTTTCACTGGGTATAAATGTATTTTTTTAAATGGTAACGAATATAAATATAGACATCTTTTGAATATGTAAGTTTTGGTTTTGAGTGTTTATCTCTTCCTTTAGTTGCATTAGTACTCAGCTTAATGATCCATAGATGTAATTTTATCTTTGAGAAATTGTTAAAGTAAGCTTGAGGAAAAGGCTGAGCTGCTTATTAGAATAGAGGGTTTTACTACATTGCTTTGGAATATATTAGGATTTTGTAAAATGCTATGCCTTAGCACAAAAGTCATAGTAACTGATCACAAATTATTTATTGTTTGCAGTTCTCTTTGAAGGAATATTTTAGAGAAATAATGCCAAGCCAGATTTGACCTGTAAATTCCCACTGACTGTTGTATGCTTGTGAGAATGTGCAATGAGTGGATAAAAATATGCTATTTATTGAAGGATAATTATATTATCTACAATATAAGCTAAATGATCATTATATTGATTTTAAATTTTCACACTAATCTGGTTTAACTAAAACTATAGTTTCAAGAGATTCTATTTAATTTTACAGAGACAAGCCAAATTTAGGATAAAATTGGTAACTTATTTAAATGTAGACCAGGGAGACAAAGCCTGTTAAGGCATTTTTCGGAGCACACACCCCTCTGATTAACTCAATGCACCTTCTCTGTATGCCATTTGTGGTATAGTTCACAAAATCTTTCCATTTATTGGAAGAAATTTCATTCCTCTCAATTTCATGTTTATTATCTATCTGTAGTCTCAGGCTGTCTAAACAATATGGAGGGGGATAGCTGTTACATGCTTTCAGCCAAATAATACACTTTTAAAAATGTCTGTCAAAGAAAGCATCTCTTCTTCTTTTGGCAGGCCATGGAGGACAACATGTCCCTTGATGAGATAATGACGCTCACAGCTATTGACAAGTGGTTTTTGTATAAGATGCGTGATATTTTAACCATGGAACAGACACTGAAAGGGCTCAACAGGTAAGACGATATTGTTCTGATTCACTCCAGTATCTTCTGTGCATTTTTTTAGTAGCCTTCCTATCACCCATAAGCATTTGGTCAACACTCTGCTTCATTGAGGTAAATAGTGCCAAGGTTGGAAAACAGTAGCCATAACCAAAAGACACATGGCAGTTTTTAGATATTTGTTCTGTGAAAAGAATTTATTAATACTTTTCACCATCTTCTACTCCCCACTCGTGCCATCAAACATGATGATTTTATTAGAGATGTCTTTTGAATTTATAAAGATATGTGTACATTTAGGAATACATGCATTATTTGATTCCCCAAATTTTATCAACCAATAATTAAATGAATAATAGTCCTGTTTTCTGTGAATTTTCCTTTAACTTCTGATGCCTATTTTTCTTTTTTCATATCAACTTACCCATTGCCATATATTGATGTGCAAGTGCATTCCCCTTGCATTCTACTGATATTTTTAACATAGGGACTTCCAGTTCAGCATACAAATAAGCCACACATAAGTTTCTGTTAATAGACTCTTTACGTCTGACTCATTTACATTTTTATTTCCTTCATGGCCAATTACTTTTAAAATGTCTATTCATGTTCAGAATATCCTATTAATATCTGTATTTTAAAATCTACTTTTTAATTTTTCATGGGAAGACCATTTGTTGGGACATCTCAGGTTTGTGAAATCACAGATAGGTTTTGAACAGGTATCTTTGATAGCGGGAGCATTTATTACTAATTTGAGGAAGACAGTGTACTCCTTTTTAGCTTCTTCCCTCAAAGAAGGCTCTGAAATACATTACCATTGGAAAGATGTTTCTCCTACAAGCCAAGAGATATGTTGAGAAAGGGAGATTCTTTTGTTTGCATGAATTGTTCCCAAATGATTTGAGGAAATGTAGAAAAATCACTTAAAATGTTACTGAGGACAGTGAAAAGATCTTAAAGCCTGGGCCTCTCGATTGTTTGGCAATATATAATAGGGATGCTGTATTTGCCTAATCAAGATGTACACAAACTGGGAAATAAAAACACCTCATTTTCTTTAAGAGCAAAATTATGTTCTTTTAAATTACTTAATAATTGTCCAAGTCAAATGCTTGGTTTAAACATAGGGGATTCCTACCTGCCAAGGATGAAACTAACCTTAGTTGTTTTTGAGTCATTCTTTCTAGTGTTCACATAAAACGAACAGTAGATAGCAGTAAGTTAGAGATTGAGTCTGTACATTCATCATAGAATTTTGCTGATCCAAGATTTTCTTTCTTGGTTTGTGATGCCAGCAGAACTTCAATTTTGAATTATAGTCTGTCCATTGTTTTTGGTTTCAGGCAACTGATTTTGAATGTTTCTGAGATTGCTGCAATTAAACCACATGAGGGTGCTAGAAACTTAGAGTTATGTCAAATATAGCTCTCGAAGAAACCTGGGGTGAAAAATAGCAGATGATATTATGATTTAAATTTCCACTTGATATATATTCTGGGTTTTTAGATAAATTCGATGTTTTAATTTAATAGGCTTTTTACAACCAGAAGGCAAGTTGAGATTCTAAGCAGAAATGCATGTATATTGATAGTAAAAAAGGTCCTTGGAGGAATGGAACAACTCACTGTTATAGATTACTTATAGGATCTTTTTGACTTCCACCTTGTGTTGCATTTATTTGCTGATAGTTTGACCTTTTACATCTCCATTTTCTGGTATAAACATATTGGTAAATAGAGATACTTTCTATTATTTATAGTGATTACATTAAAAGAATGCTTTATACAATGCATGTAATATTTTTAAAGATTCTAAAAAAATTATACTTCTAATTATATTTCCATGTAAATTTGTTTTGATCCAGGGAGGTTAAAGTACATATGATAGAGCAAAAGCTAAAGTAAACCCAGAATGAAATTCTTACTGGAGAATCCATCTTGTTAGTAAATCTGAACCCTGAACTCATTTTAATATCTGAGTGATGCTTTATTGTTTTATTTATTTCTTTTTGGAGCATCATAGATGCAATTCAATAATGATTGTTACATAGAGGTGTCAGATAAATGGAATAATAATAGATGGTCACTGAAACTACCTATCTCAGTCATTCTCTGGTAGATGGGACTCTCAAGTCCAAACAATATCACAGCTGATGGGGTAGAAGTATATAGAATGTGAGTTTCCTTGCTCTCTTTTTATTGCCTGTCTGGTAGCCTGGACCATGAAGTCTTCTGCTTTTTCTCAGCTTACTTATGAAGGCATCTATGTAAACTGCTGCAACAGTAAAAGTTGTTCTCTATTAGCAGTTGGTATTTTATAGCTGAATTGTATGTTGCTGGTTTGGAGAGAGATTAAGATCAGTTGTTCTTTTTCAAGTGCATTTATTTGTGGTTCACTTTGTTTTAAGATCTCAATTGCTCCAGTGTTGGAAGTGTTGGCTTTAGATGCAGGCCCAAGAGATAGCTACCTATTTGCTCTGATTTGAGAGGACCCCCAAATTCTCCAGCCTTAACATATCTCTGGTGCCAAAGTGCCCCAGTCCCCGTGCACTTTTCATATAGGCTCCTGGGGGAAATAGGAACAAGAAGAGAAACTTAAAGAGAGAATAAGGTAAGGAACATTAGATGTGGTTCAGGTTTCAACTGGATCCTTCTTTGTGCATTGGAAGGAACAAGGCTGTGGGTCCAGGTAGAGTTGTGTCTTACCCACTGTGGAATTATGGGTGTTTTAGTTTCCGAGGTTGCTGAAAGCAGATACTATGAAATGGGTTTACTTAACAATGGGGATTTATTAGCTTATAGTTTAGAGGCTGAGAAAAATGTCCAAATCAAGGCATCATCAAGGCAATGCTTTCTTTCTAAAGACTGGTTGCCAATGATCCTTGACTCCTCTGCCACATGGCAAGGCACATGTTGTGTCTGCTGGTGTCTTCCTTTTCTTCCAAGTTTTGTTGTTTTCAGCTGCTTGCTTCTGTGGGTTTCTCTCTCTCTCTCTCTCTCTCTGTCTCTCTGTCTCTCTCTTTCTCTCTCCATTCCCTCTATAAAGGGCTCCAGTAAGAGGATTAAGACCCATCCTAAACGAGGTGGGTCAAACCTTAACTGAAGTAGCCTCTTCAAAAGGTCCTACTTACAATGGGTCTAAAGCCACAGGGCTGGATTAAAATTAAGAACATGCCTTTCTGGGGTATTTACAATTTCAAACCACCACACTCCACCCTCTGGACCCCAAAAGGACTTGTTCCTTCCATATGCAAATACATTCATTCCATCACAATACCCCAAAAGCCTTAAATCATTTCAGTAAGAATACTAAATACAAAGTTACATCAAATTCAATTAGAGGTGTGGTCTGTCCTGGGGTGCAACTCCCCTCAGTCTGTGGACCCGTAAAACTTAGAGAACAAGTTATCTGCTTCCAATATACAAAGGCGAGACAGGCATAGGATAAACATTTCCATTCCAGAAGGAAAAAAATTGGAAGAAAAACAAGGGTCATATTTCCCAAACAATCCTGAAACCCTGCAGAATGTACTCCATTAGATTTCAATGGGCATGTTAACTGCCTCACTCTTTAGCCTCTTAGTTTTCTTGCTAATGCATACTTTATAGTTTTGTTGTGAAACTTAAATGGCACAAGGATAAAGGACACCTGGTGCGTGGTGGGTGCCCAAGAAAGTTTTCTCTCTTTCCCCCTGAAAAAATTGACATCACTTATTATAACAAAGGATATGTCATGATTGTAGGTAAAAGCATATAAAGACTTGTTTTCAGAGCCACATTTTACATTTGCTTGTAAATTTTGCAGTTTATCACTTCTTAATTTTTTATGATGCATTGCCACTTATTTTAATACTTATAAAAGGAAGCAATGAATAGCTAGTGATAAAAATGCTATTCTTATCAAAAGATCAATAGCATACCATTATGCTAATGAACAAAAATTTTCCCTTCTACAGTTGTTAATCATGGTAAATTATTCTAAAATCTGATAAATATACTCACTAGAAGAGGAACACTCAAATTGATGACCAGTCTATATAGTCATCTGAATTGAAATCTAGAATTTGCTCCCCATTGGAATATATCCACATATTTAGTATATATGTGAATGTCCACAGATTGGGATGGGGAAAAATGATTGCAACAAGACATTATGATATTAACTGATGAGTTTTTCATGCCTGTGAAGAAGTGGAAATTATATTAAGAAATCTCATTCCTTGAAGGGCAGACGTAAATATGTATCATGCTCAGGATGATCTACAAAATCCCAGCCTTCTGGAGGGTGATAAGACAAGGGAGACAAATGTTGGAATAATTAACTCAGCCTCCTGGATCTGACTGCTTGCTTCCATCAGAACTCAGTTTGCAGACTCTTCACTACATGCGCCTAGCAAAGACAGCCCTCCCAATACTTCTGGAGCATAACCATTCTTACCAACATAATGGTAACCATTATTCAGACAGCTTCAGCAAAAATCTCTCTTCCTCACTTGAGTTCACTGGCTTTCTCCTTTTCTTCTTAAATTGTTTATTGCTGCCCCAGGGCATGCTAGGGAAGCTGACCTTTCTGGGCAGTTCCCCAATTTTTTCAGTTGGTATAGCAGCATTAATCGATCTAGGATGATAACATATTTTACAGTAGATTTCTTTAGGTTCTGAAAAGTTTCTCTTTACTCAAATGCAAGGTGAGTTGTATCATGCAGGATTCCAATGCCTGTTATGCATATGCTTTGGAGGTTAGGTGGTTGGAGGCCACCCCAGATCTATTAATTTAAGGTTACCAGATCACTGTGCAAGGAATTCGAGAGAAGTTAAATCTGTCAGAATTTTTAGTGGAACTGCAAAATTTGCACAAGCTCTATCCATAGGTCTTCACTACTTAGCTAACCAGACTTTAGTATGTGTGATCTCCCCACACTCACTCATCCTATCAACACTGACTCACACATTATGGTCCTCCTT
>JAQZBX010050335.1:0-19687 GCA_029593785.1 Cabassous unicinctus | reverse complement strand
TATATATATATATATATATATATTTCTTCAACAGGATGTGTACCTTCAAATTACGCCATTTGATTTTACACAGAACATGTTCTAGGTGCTATCATGATGCAAATTCCCCTTTTGGGACACATCGGCCTTTGTATATTTTCTCTCCTCCTAATATCAAGAATGCAATGGATTTCTAAGGAATACCCTTACATTTCATTTATATTTAGTCTTGCTTTGGAAGGATTTAAGGCACTTTTTAAGGGTACAAACAATGCAAGACACATTGAAAAGAAAAATTAAATACGGAAAATAAGGTAGGAAAAATGAGGTGAATCCTTATACTGTAAAACATGAATGAGGTTATACATTAAAATGCATGTTATATAGTCCTTTACACTTACTATTACATATTTGGTTCTGAATTCCTGAACAGTCATTGTAAGCCCTCTGCGAGGATCCGCTAAGACAAGTTTTAGGATGATCATCTGTATGAGTCATTAACATTGCTTTAGTTTTCCTTCTAGCCCAAGACCTTGTGTCCTGATCCACATTAGGATCATTGAGACTCTGTAGTCATGAAGGTACCACAGAAAACTATGTACTCTCCAACCTCCCAGCCAAATTCCAAATGGATCAGCTAATAAGGAGGCCTCTTACTACAAAGGAGATGCTGGCTGGGTAGAAGAGCTGGACCAAGGATCAGCCAATTCCCTGAGCCAGAAGCTGTAACCATGGCAACAGTAGTGATGGTGGCTTTACTCCTGCCAGCAATGATACCCTATGGCCAGCCATGGTCTTGCCATCTTTACTTTTGGGCTAGGTTCTTGGTGAGGGAAGCTTAGGTCATTTGTATGTATAATCATTAGGAGAAAAGAAATACTTCTTTACACATTAACATTATGAACCCAAACCCAAAGTAAAGGCCAACGTCCTGCTGACCACCCTGGCTGAGGCCGGCTGTGAGTCCCAGGCATAAGAAACCTGAAGCCTGCTTCAGACTTGCCTTTTATGCTCTTTGCTTTCTAGTAACAGTTCTGCACAGGAATTTCAACAAGAAGAGCCCAGAGGAGGAGAGTTGCTTTTGAAGTCTCCATTCTTGTCTGCCTCGTTCATTTCAAACAGAGACATTTCTCAAAGAGATGAAGGCCTGTGTGCAAACGGCAATGCCCATTGCATTCGCTTGCCATCAGCTGAGATGTGGTGGCTTTTGATTCTACCCAGATTCTGTCTTGTTTCAGAAACTGATTGATGGTTCTTCTGAATGGCGGAGGCAACAGGAGCAAATGAACAGAGCTCCTGACAAGGCAAGGTACTTCAAGAGAATGGCTTGAAAGCACTTAGAATAAACAGTCAACACAGGCTTCCACAAAAGTAAAGAATTCTGAAAGGCATTGAGCTGTCCTGGTTGCTAATTTGTGGTTCTTAAGGATTTCCACCAGTTTGTGCAAATACATATAAGCTCCTTGGAGACATTTGGCCTGGGATTTTAGGCCCTTTGATGGAAGAAAAAAAAAAGGTTAAATCAATAGATATCGTAAAGTAGGAAAAGGAATCGAAATAAAGAACACAGGAGGCCAGAATCTGGTTTGAGACAACAAAACAGAAAACAACATATTGAAAGATCCGGTAATTAGATACCCTCTGTATAGGAGAGGGCATGTGGTTTCTCACTAGAAAAACACACAAAGCCTGCAAAGCCTCATTACAAACACATGGGCAGCATTAGAACCTGCTCTGTGTAAACTCCAGGAGATGAGCTTCCTCTCCTCCTAAACCCTTGTCCTTCCCTCTTGCCTAACAGATAGAAACAAATCAGTGAAAAATCAACACAGGAAATCCAGCCACACTAAAAATTTTCAAAAGAAAGCCCAATCAAAGTGCCTGTCAGTCAGCATTCAATAGTTCTTATAGATCATGTTTTCACCAGGAAATATTGTCCACCAACTAGTTGGTGTTCCACTGTTGAACTACATTAGGGTTAATATCTCAGTGTCACAGGGAAGTTAATCAAAACAGACACTCTTGGTTGCTCCCTCAACAGCCAGTCCCTCCCTCTACTTTTTGCTTCTGTCTCTCTTTGGACTCCGGGAAGGGTGACCTATCTTGAACTTTAAGAATAAATTCTGACTTTTTTTTTTTAAACGGCAATTGTGGTAGCCAGAATTTTACATGATGGTTCCTATAACCTTCACCCGCTGGTGTTACTCTGGTGATTTTGGCAAAAGGCAGATTATCTGGTTACGCCTAATCTAATCACACTAGTCCTTTAAAAGCAGAGCTTTTTTTTTTTTTTTTCTGCTCCTGGTCGCTGAAGAATTCAGAGCAATTTGAAGCACAGGAAGAATTCAGAGCACCATTGAGGGCTTTGAAGAGGGACCAGAGAGAATCCTCCAGGAGTTGAAAGTGCCCCTCCCCCCACCAACAGTTAGCAAGGAAATGGAGACTGCAGTCCTGCAACCACAAGGAATTGAATTCTGTTCATAATCTGAATGAGCTTAGAAGAGGATTCTTCCCCAGGGCCTTTCAGAGAAGAGACCAATATAGCTGATACCTTGATTTGACCTTGTGAGTCTGGGAGAACACAGTGGAGCCCACTCAGACTTCTGACCTACAGAACTGTGAGATAATAAGTGGGTATTGTCTTAAGTCACTATGTTTATGCTAATTTATTGTGCACTAATAGAAACTAATACAGCAACCCATAGGAAGTGTCAGGGAAGGCATTTTTCTGCCCATGGGGAGTTAATTTTCAGATTTGACATAATCAGAACTTAGAAACTTACTGAAAGCCACCCCCAACTCTTTTCCCTCACACCATAAAGGTCACAACTACCAGATACTTGCCTTCTCAGCAACCCTTGCTCCTGGGGTCTCCATGTGATCTGGATCTGCCAACTATATATAAGATTAAAGTCTGACAAAAAGCTTCTGGAAAAGATGTTTACTTCCTAAATAAGAAGAGGGGCACATGTGAAAAGCTCTCTTACACACTTCTCTCCTCTACATCCTGTCTTTGGACACAGTCCTGTGAGGATATGGTACTGGAGCTGTGGCAGCCATTTTATAGCTATGAGGTGACAAGTCAAAGGATGGAAGAGTGGAAAGAATGTTCTTGGTTTTTAATGACAATTTTAAGCTGAGGGCCTAACCCTGGAATTGTTTACTTTCACGTCTCTTGTTATATAAGGTAGTTAAGTGTCTTTATTGCTTAAGTCACTATTAATTGGGTTTTCTGTTGCTTAAAGCTGAATATATCCGTACTGATACATTACCCTTCCAGCAAAAAAAGTAGTAGACAAAAAGCAGGAAAATATGAGGTACAGTGAGTGCAAAGGTTGAGGACCAGGCTTTTGGCAAATGTAGGAAAGAGTCCAGAGGTGTCAAGGGGCATGAAGACAAGCAGCCATTGGGTTACATCTGGAACTATTAAATCCAAGTGAAAATGATGCAAATTAGGAGACTTCCATCTCAAGATGTACTTTAACTCCACATTTTGTATTCCCCGAGATTCTTTCCCAATATAGAAAATTTTAGGTGGTCATGGATTGAGGCTATACTAAGTATTAGGCAACTGGCCTTGAATTCAGCTGACCTAGGTGAAACTTAATTTATTCATCTGCAAAGTTGGGATAACAAACCTGCTCATCTTTGTCACATGTTTTATGAGGGTCAAATTTGATTGTGTATATGAACTTGTTTTAGAAAGTTTGAAGGGCTGCTTTGGTGTAATTACAGAGCCTACCTTGGTTCCTGGCACATTATAGGCTTGCTCAATAAATATTCGTTGGGTGGATGGGCTGTGCCTATTTGTCCACATCAGGGTTGTTTGCATTGCACTCTGAGCTTGGGGTTTAGGATGCTGTCTTGAGGGTTAGACTGCTGCCCCATATAGCACCTACCACAGACAAAACTGAAAGGGACATTTCATGGACTGCTTTCTTCTTGGCAGTGATTTACTAGCTACTGAAAGCTGGATGGAAAATTCAGCTTTTGTTTTCCATGTATCTTCCACTAAATATGCTGTGACCAGGTGTCTGTTTTGATCAGGGGTACTGTCAATTATTCCTCTCTAATCCTGACTTTCTCTATGATTTAGTGTGTGAAGACATCTGTTGGGTTTAACCTCTGACTGTTGTGTGAGATGCCTTGGCTCCATTCAACATGGCTATGTCCAAGGCAGGCTGGCCCCCTGCAGATTCCCAGGCTGCTGAATCAGTCTTCTGCCAGGGGCCAGGTTGTGCCTTTAAGACATAGTGGAGCAAAAGGAGACAGTCATATCTGGCCTTTTAAAAGCTTCCCTATGTCAGACAAACCAGGAAAGTATTTGCTTCTTTCAGGCTTGCTCTAGTACCATCATCTGCTTTCTCGATTCCTCATCCATGGTTCATGTCATGGCATCCACTCATTGATCTCATCGACTCTTGGAATCTCCCAGTTGAATGCCTGGGACCATTGCTTGCCTGTCAATTCTCTGACCCTAAGCTCTCCTTGGTTTTGGTCTTGCTGTGCTCCATGCCACACTGGATGTGAAACACGCAGAGACACAACTGGAGGCTGACAAGTTGGCTGCTTGTTCCAGGTTGCTCCTCAAAGGGAATTACTTTGGAATAAGACAGCAGATAAGATCAGCTGCTTGGGAATGATAAGCATCAGAATAGTGAGTCTAAAGAACTTGCCGTTCTTGATAATTTACCCAGTAACAAAGAAGTGGGAACATGATATTTAAGTACCAATACATAGCTGTATCACATTGATCAAAGTAGGATGAGAGAGTGTGTGGGTAAAAGAAGAGACAAGGCATCCAAGATGGAGAGAGGCAAAGAACATCTTGATATCAAGGAGGCAGAACCATGTGTTGCAAGCAGCGGGGTTTACTGTCTTTAACTTTATTTTTGGAACATTTTCCCATTATCTATATTAAGATATGTATACACACAAAGCCAGGTGCACAGGAGAATATTGGGGCCACAAGATATTTATTAGACATATTTGTTTATGTTTTATGATTTCTGAAGTACTCAACAACATAAAAAGTGAAGTCTTTGTTCCTCTTTCTACAAAGTGAGTTATAGGATGAGGAAAGACAGAAGGAACAGTGGAAAAAATGTACAAAATCAGAATCCTATCACCAAATATTATAATTATCATTAATATTTAAACAAAATTTAATTATTAAATTTTTATAAGTATTAAATAATTATTAAATAAGAAATAATTATTTCTTCTTTTCTGTAGTTTATTTTCATGGCTTATTATATATACCCAATTTTTTATGCTATCTTTATACTCAATATTATACCATAAACATTTGGGGAAGTAATTAAACATTCTTTACCGACCTTTTAAATTGCTATAAAAGATCCCATTGTATGGGTATACCATAATTAATTTAACCATTCTTATAATATAACAGCTGATCTGATTTATTTGCAATTGTTAATAACTCACTAGTGAACATCATTTTATCTAAAAATTTAAGTACATTAAAAGTATTTCCTGAGAATATATTGTTATAAATGAGCATATTGTGTCAAAGGGACATGATTTTTACTCATCTGTAAAGTGGGAAAAGGTTCCTGACTTTATCTGTAATCTATGACCAGTGCCTGATATGTGATAGAGGCACAGTGAAAAGAACATTCTCATATTTTCTTTCCTTGCAAATGTTCTGGTCTGGTTTTTGAACCCTTATGCTGTGACGGAAGGCTCCAGGAGAGAAGGGACTCTTTCTGTTTTGTTGACCAGTCAGTAAATATTTGCTGGATAAATAATTGTCTGTCACAAACATGAAATGGCCTATTTAATTTGGGTGGCACAATGTTGGGTAATGAGAGGGAACAAGAGGGGACATGGATGATGACAAGAGATGTCTCCTGCTCCCAGGTAGGTCACAAACCCTGCCTCTGGGCATGGCCTGATTCTGCCTTTCCTTCTGTGGTGCCCCAGTTCCCATACCTGTCGGCCCTATAGCTCACAGCCCCAGAGGGACTAGTTGGAGCTTTTCTTGTCATAAACCTGCTCCAGAGAAGAACCAGAGAGCATGAGTCCTCCCACATCCTGCCCCACACAGGCCCACATACCATTTCAGAAAGGAAAGCCATTTCTGTAACTGTCAGAGTTGGACTAGAACTGTCAAAGTATACAAAACCACCTCTAGTCGCAGTTCTATTTTGCGGCATTGGTGTAAAGATGTCATGACTTTTTTTTGTATATGAAAATTGGAAATAGCAGCAAAGAACAACTCCTCTGAGCACCAGGTGAGGTTGGGCAGGAGTCAACATTGTCCCAGAGATGGAAGCAACTACTCTCCAGGGGGCATCAATATTTCATGTCGTTGTGCACCCGTGTCCTCCACCCCCTGCAGCTGGTTTGTGTCCATGGCTGCCATATGCAGGACTGTCCCACACAGGCCCAGATGGCTGCCTTGATGGCTCCACGACGCCTCATTACCCCTCTTATGTACTGTTACGTGCCTCCCACGTTACACTAACAGTAGCTACTGTGCGAGGGCAGCGGGTTGGGTAGTCACTCTCTTCCTGAGCACTTACTAGGGCTTGCCATCTGGTGAATCTGATAACCAGGTGGTGGACCTAAATAGCCTCACTTTCGTAGGGGCAGAAGAGACCCTACTTGGCTCTCCTCTTGCCATCTGCAGCTTCCTGCTCTTGGAGAGAGACGGCCAGAGAATCAGAGTCGTGGTATTTCTAAACAGGTAGCTATTTATTATCAGAAACTCTTTTATGCAGAACTCTTTTCTCCAGAAACTTCACCAATTTCGAATACACACAGGAATCAGTGGGTAAGCAAAAAAAAAAAAAAGCTGTGTGCAGATGAGATGGCAAGAAAGCTCACATGCTAAAGCATGCATACTTCCTCATAGGAAAGCTTCCTGGAAACTTGGCTAGGAAATATTTACTCTTACCTTATGCTCAGTGATAACCATGGAGTTCATCTGGTCTCCAAGGATTCAGCATATTGGAAGCCATAGATTTGAGGGGTGGAGAGGTTGTGTAATGGAAAGACTCTTCGATATAGAGTGAGGAATGCCTGAAGCTATTGAAATTATTAAAAGTAGATCCAAGAACCAAAAACATAGTAGACTGAGGTGGTTAAGCAAGGGGCAAAGTGCTATACGGCTCCTGAATATTACCAATATTATAATGGAATCAGAAATAATAACCTGTGCATCAGCATTTAGTTAATTATGGTTAGTGGACACCATTTCAGGGGCAGGCACTTACGTAATGCACACATAGATGTCCTTTAAAAATGGTTAAAATAAAAAGGTTAGAGACAGAGAATTAAACCTTCAGCTCTTTGAGAAAAATCATGTATCCAGGGGTAGAATGAACTGAAATATTACATAAAATTTTTAGAAAGACCTCTTTTGTTATCATAAAATAAGGTCAGTTCATTGGAGAAAATTGAGACAAATATACAAACAAAAAGAAGAAAATAAAACCCCTACCTCCAAGATATAGCCAGTGTTAATATGTTGTTTCACTCTCTCACTCTTCTTCACACATATCTGTATATTTATATCCATCCATCCGTCATCTGCCACCTATCTATAACTAGTTAGAGATGAACATAAGACTTGTATCATACCACTTCTGTAACTCCCATTTACGAGAAGAAACTTTTCACGTTAATAAGTAATCCCCGTCAGCACGATTTTAATGGCTGTGTTGTATTTCATCATATGGATGGCCATCCAAGAGGTTATGGTAATTTAGTGATTATTTATAAAAATCATCTGGACAATGAAAAACTGTGATCATTATGAGCCAGTAGGGCATGGAGACTTCCTCTCTAACCACCACTGGACAATTTCACTGCTGTGGCAGGAAGATTGAAAGCTGCAAGGCTGGCCCTTTCTGCCTGCATGAGCCATGCCTGCCTCCTGTTAGGTATTTAGAAACCCCTATCACTCAGGATGCTTTTCGGTGTAAGTAACAGAAAACCCAACTCAAAGTAGCATAAGGAAGAAATATTATTTCACATTATAAGAATCTAGAGATGAGGTTGATCCAGGCTCATTAATTCAGTGACTCAAAGATTTGGTAGCTCTTCAAGAAAAGGGGATTATCTCTTCCTTGTGCCTCTTTAAGGCTAAGGAAATGTTTATCTTTACTTTTCTGGTTTCCTTACTTAGAGTTATGTTCATGTGTTTATTTCTAAACCAATCACTGGTAGGGAAAAAGGGACCACCCTGGTTTGTTTACATAGACCAAGCAGTTCGTGCCCTGAGACTGGAGCAGGTCAACTTCACCTATAGCCTCGGTGCACCAAGTAGGGTGGAGAAAGGCTGTGTTAGGAGGTAGAAACATGCATTGAATGCATGTTGTCTCCCAACTTCCCTCGAAGGTGTTCCCTGATTCTAGAGGTGGGAGCGATGGTAGTTTACACTTTTAAATTGAACTGAAATTCCTACAACATAAAATTAACCATTTTAAAATGTACAATTCAATGCCATTTAGTACATTCACATTGTTTTGCAACTACCACATCTAGCTAGTTTCAAAACATTTTTGTCACTCCCAAAATAGAACCCTATACCATTAAGCAGTCACTCCCATCCCCCCTTCCTCTTAGCTCCTGGCAACTACTCATCTGTTTGCTGTCTCTATGGATTTACCTATTCTGGATATTTCATATCAGTGGAATCATACAATATGTGACCTTTTGTGTCCGGCTTCTTTCATTTAGCATAACGTTCGTGAGCTTCATCTATGTTGTATCATGTATCAGTACTTTATTCCTTTTTATGGCTGAATAATATTCCATTTCCACACTTTGTTTACCCATTCATCCATTATGAATAATGCAGTTATGAACATTTGTGTACAAGTTTTTGTGTGGGTGTATGTTTTCAGTTCTCCTGGGTATATACCTGGGAGCACAATTGCTGGGTCAGATGGTAATTCTATGTTTAACTTTTTGAGGAACTGCCAAACTTCTTTCCAGAGTGGCTGCACCAGCAATGCATGAGGGTTCCAATTTCTCCATTTCTTCACAACACTTGTTAGTTTCTTTCTTTCTTTTTAAAATTATTATAGCAAGTATAGTGGGTGTAGAGCAGCAGGGCTTTTTAATTCTTAAACTTGAATGTGCATAGGAATCACCTGGAGATGTTAAAATGCATATTCAGATTCACCTGGTCTGGGGGTGCCCAAGAGTCTATATTTCTAACCAGCTTCTTGGAGACTGAGAACCACAATGAGTAACAAGGGTTTGGAACCGTGCTTCCCCAACAGGAGCGTGCATCAGAATCACCTGGACGGCTTGTTAAAACACAGATTGCTGGGCCTTAAGATGGGAATGTCTGATTTCCTGGATCTGGGCTGGGGCCCAAGAATTTGCATTTCTTACAAATTCTTCCTAAGTGACGCTGATGTTGCCATTCCGGGGACCTCACTTGAGAACCAGTGGTTTAGGGGCAAGTCACTGGAACTAGCAGGCTAGCTTTGTACTTAGTGTCCCGCTTTGACCCTGTGTAACCTGAGGCAAGTTAACCTCTGTACCTCAATTTCCTTATCTGTAAACCAGGGATCACGATATCACCTACATAGGGAGCTGTTGGGAGGCACTGTGTCTGCTCTAAGTAATGTTAGCCATCATTATTTGCCATTCCTTTCAACCAGGTAGAGGATTAATATGTGTACATTTGTTGTTCTTCAGAAAAATCTTTTGGGGGTGAGGTGTTCTTTTCCCAGGCATACCCGGAGAAGCCCTCTTCTTTCACATGTTGTGTAACTATAAGGCAAAAAACTCCCCAGATCTGCTTTTCATCCCATGCTGTTGATTCCTCATTAAGCATGGGGATGCTGGGCACTGCCAGCCTTTAACCTGGATTCCTGAGAAATCCTTATGAATAAACAATGCAGCAAAACCTAATGAGAACAACATCATCTCAGGCGGCAGCAATGCGAGACCTGTCTCCCTCAGCTCCCCCCCGCAGGGCGGCTCTCTGAAAGCTCCGAGCCTGGTCTAGCTACCAGGGATTAGAAAAGCCTGAGCCAGTCCAAGCCTCCCCAGGCGGCCCTTTGCCAAATGCTTTAATCATATGCAAGGCTGAAAGTGAAGAGAGAAAGTAAGTGAACCCCTGCAGCCAGGCTTTTTACCTGTCTGTGTGTCAAGGGCTGTGGAGGGAGGTTAGCAGGAGGGTGGCTGTTTCAAGAAGAATGGCCAGCAAAACACAGATGTGAGGCAGTGAGGTGTGTGGACACTCCTAGCCAAGGCATGACGCGGCTGGAAGGTGGAGCGGGCGACAGAATGGGGGTCCTAGGCAGGGCCAGGCCACGCCGGGCCTCCTATGGCATGCTAGAAGGTTCTGCTAGATACTGAAGGAGGGAGGCGGCATTAGTTCAGACACTTTGGATCGTAAGTAACGGAGACCAACTTGCCTCCGATGAAGTTGAGAGGGGGTTTAGAATAAGGATTCAGGCTGACTCGCAGAGCCCAAGGATAGGTTGGAGCAGTCCTTAAGGAAGGGGCTGGAACAGGGAGCAAATACATATCCAGACTCATACTCTTTTTTTTTTTTTTAGGTACTGGGGCTGGGGATTGAACCCTGGACCTTGCATGTGGGAAGCTGGTGTTCAACCACTGAGCCACATTGGCTCCCTTGAGTTGTTTTTTTTGTTTGTTTGCTTGTTTTGTTTTTTGTTTTTGGAGGCACTGGGGACTGAACCAGGACCTCCCATGTGGGAAGCAGGAGCTCAACCGCTTGAGCCATATCTGCTACCCAAGGCTCATACTCTCTTAACCCCCACCTTGCCCACCCCTTGGCCCTCACATGAATGTTCTCTGCTATTTCAGTTCACATTGGGGATCAAAAAAGCCTATCCCATAGCACCCAAGCTGTCATGCTGAGATGTTTTGGTATTAACAGTCTCAAGAGACTGACTCTTAGTCCCAATTTCTGGGAAAGAGGCTCTGATTGGCCCATCTTGGGTCAAGTGTTCAGCACTCGTCCAGACTGATAGTCCAAATAGTGGTTACTTCAGAGGAAGGATGGAGCAAATGCTGAGGCCTCTTCCCACCTGAGGTGTTTTGATTTGACCCTTGTGTTCAATACCTGTTCTCTCCCGGCCAGCAGTGAAGGGAAAAGCAGGAGTCTGTGGCAGTGGTTCTAGGTTTGGGCTGAGCAGGATGGAGGTGTGCCTAGCTCCTGGGGTGTAGGCTCCTGCCTCCTGTGGCAGGCTGTGACAATTTTGGAAACAATATTGAGCTCTGGAAAGTGGCACAGTATATAAATAGCAATGAGATCAACCTAGCTAACACCACTTTGGAAGCTGAGAAAATAAATGATAGCCAAATGCCAGACAAAGAATTTTTCCATACAACATGAAGAAATACTTTCCTAAAGGTATAGTTTTTAAACATCAGGCAAACAGCAAATGAATGGAAATCAAAATATAAGGAAACTTCACCCACCCATGATCTCACTCTGTTTTCATTGTTCTCTTTTTTCAGCATTTGTTCAAATACACGCAGAATATTTAGAGAGTATAAATGCAGTTTGTATTCTGTGTTCTGAAATGAGCAGTTTCCATGCTGCCCTGTCACATTCCTATCTTGCTCGGTGTGCCAACCTTCAAGTTAAGTATGTTATCCTTAGCACATAAGGAAGGTCTGATTTTAAATTTGAGATTGTGGAGCTAGAAGGAGCCTTAGGAAATCAGTGAGTACAATCCCCTTATTTTACAGAGAAGGAAAATGAACCTAGAGAGGAGAGTGACTTCCCTAAGGTCTCAGAGCTGGTTAGTTCCACATCTGAGCCCAGATGTCATCATTTTCCCAAATGTATATTTAGAATTATCCTCTGTATGTCAAGTAGTGGTGTTGGGTTTCATCTCATTTCAGAACTCTTTTTACCACATTGCACGACCTAATTAACATTTGTGAGATAGGAGCCTTTTCCTATTTTTCTTAACAGGGGAAGGAGTGCTTTCTCAACTATCATGAAAATAGAGGTAGTAGAGCTGAAATGAGTAAGAGCAATTTGAAACAAGACTGGTTTCTGAGCTGGTAGATAAGTCAGCATGCAAAGACATTTATGTTTCCCAGGTTTGGCTCCCTTCTCAATGCCCTTTGCAAACTCCACAGGGATTTTGAGCTCTAAGTCTGGTTATAAGCTTATGCAAGCTGTTAGTCACCTTTTTAGATGAAAAGCACCACAGGCTTATGCTTGAAAATGTTTGGGGCTTCACGGCAGATTCCTTTTGAGTAATTCAGCTCTAGTATTTTGAGGGAGAAATGATTGAACAGATACATTTCAAAACGCATTTGCATTTGAAAACAGAGGTTTATCAGCTAAAAGAACTATTCTTAAAAGGTAGACATGCAGGGCAAATTTAGAACAAGTAGAACAATTTAGACATGATAGCTATGAATTGCCCATATGCTTAAAGTACTGGGGACCCTATCATGCAGAGTCCTAGACATGGATTGAATCATGAATATCTGGTGTTTTACTTTGGAAAATATAATGGAAAAGAAAATCTTGTTATCACTGTATTTCCTCAGATTATTCCAAAACAATTCTGAGCATGCATGGACACAACTGTAAACATGCATTTGACCAGAAACAAACCAGGGAAGGGGCCTAAGCTTTTGGTACAGTGGTCAAGAGGATGGGCTCTGGAGTCAGATTGCTTGGGTTGGTAACTTGGTTCTACCACTTGCTAGATAAGTGAACTTGGCCAAGTTACTTAACCTCCCTGGGTCTCAGCTTCCTCACTGGCAAAATGAGATGAGTATTATTTAACTTAGAATTCTTGTGAGGATTGATTGTGCTAAATCATATGAAACAGCATCGTTCAAACTTTGATGTGCACATGAATCACTGGGAGATCACGTTAAAAGGCAGGCTCTGATTTAGTAGGTCTGTGTGTGGCCTGATATTCTGCATTTCTTTCTTTTTTTTTTTTAAAGGAGATATTGGGGATTGAACCCAGGACTTTGTACATGTGAAGCAGGCACTCAACTACTGAGCTACAGATATTCTGCATTTCTAACAGCCCCCGCATTGCTGGTGTGCAGTCCACACTTGGAGTGGTGAGGATGTAAAGTGCCTGTTCCATGAGAAACATTCAATAGCATTAATTATTGTTGCTATCATTCAAATGGATTTCTCCTTCCTTTTCTTTTCTGCTCCTCTGCCATTGCTTCTGCCTACTCCATACTCTTTTTCCTTTCCTTCTGTTCTTGAGAAGTCTTGCCGACCTAAAGTTTCTGTTCTAGATATACTTGTGTTTGGCTGCACATGTACTTAGGGTATATATGCATGAGGGAGAAGGCGGAGATGCTGAAATGGTCTTATTTAGATTTGGACAAGGCAATACCACCTTGACTGTGCCATACACCACGACTTACATTTGTCAATTAAAGGTCTCTACTGGGTTAAAATGGCCTTTGGGAAATTATCCAGGCAATTTAAAAACCAAACTGCCTGTCAGAGCTTTCAGAGGGTCTCTCCTCCCATTTGTATCCCCCAGAGCCTTCAATCAAGGGAAGTTTCCATGCCTCACTGTCTTCAGGGAGATGCTCCTGGTCAGGTGCTAAGCTTTTTTATAAGCTTTCTCTGACCTCCAGCCGAACCCTCTCTACCCTTGGCCTTTCTTGTGCATCTGCTACTGACACATCCATTATGGTGTAACTTGGAGTTTGCTTCCTTGACACCCTGAGGGCTTGGTGCTCAACCCCATCTCAGACCTTGTGGGCCTTATAGCATAAGGGATCATGCCCTCCATCTTGTCCCTTGCCTATGCTGTCCACTTCTATGGGCTCACTAGACCTCTCACAATGGCCACCTATGGCAGGCCCATTGCTCTCAACTCTGTGTACTTCACTACATGCACAAAGAACTTCCAGAACTTTCTACATCACATGCAGAGAGAAATTCAGGGGCACCTTCTAGTATTTCTCTTCCTAAACATGGCACACTGTCATTGCAAACTGCTGTGGTCATCCCATGGTCTTCTTGGTGAATTACAAACAGGAAGTGCTGTAGATCCTCCTTTATGTTTAGTTTTCCCTTCATTCCACCCAGATTTCTATCTCTCTCCACTCCCTGCTCTGAGCTGAGGCTCAGAGGTGAGGAGTCCGAGGAAACAACTTCTTCTTAGGTTCATTCTTTCCAGAACTTTCCACTTTTTCCCAGAAGGGGCTTCTACTTCCTCTTCTATCTGGGAAATTGCTCTACATTTTATCTTTCTTTTTTCCTTCCCCATAAGAATATTGTTCTAGATGTATCTGTCTGCCCCTTACCTGAGGCAATAAGCCTCATGACCTAAGCATAATGATGGAAAGGAAATTTGGGAAAGGAAAAGTTTTGCTTACTGAAAAGAAAAATTAGATTAAAATATTTTAAAATATGATCCTTATTATATATAGCTGCTGCATATACAATAGAGATAAAAATGGGCCTCCCTTGCCTGTTTTCTTTGACCTTAGCAGACATTGCCAATCTATCACATTACATAGCCTTGGAAACCTTCTTTATAATGTCCCAGTAAGCAAGTTACAATCAACAAAAGTTGGCATTGGAAATGGAGACTTTTCTATCACTGCGTCAAGCCTATGGAAAGCAAAGAAAATGGAAGGATCTAAACGTTAGCTAAATAGGCTATGTAAATTTTTATTTGGGGAACTATCTAATTAGAAATTACTTTAGTGTCAGAAATAATTACTACATGCCCACAAAATGTCACTCAGCCTCTGTTTGCATAACTTTAATGATGGGGAGCTCATTATCCCCTGACAATGAATTGTATTTTTAGACCATTCTAAGTAGTAGAAAGATATTCTGTATGTTGAACTGGAACCTGTTTTCTGTAATTTGCACCTAAACATACATCTAATTACTGTCCATGAAGGCAGCCACAATGACCTCCATTAGCCTTCTCTTCTCTAGGTTCCACCCACACAGTTCTTTTCAATAAAGTGGCCTCTAGCCCACTTGCCAGCCTGGTGGCTCTCCTCTGGACACATCCCCATTTAATGAGTCATTAAAAGGCAGGGGGGTAACTTTGGTAATTTTACCCCCTTCCTACCCTTTCTTTCTTTCTTTTTTTAAAAATTGGAAACAGAAATTGCATGTAAAGATGCTGATTGTAGGGGATGTGTGGGGGTTGTATCCCTGTTCCCTGAAGCCTGATTTTGCATACTTAAAACTCCAGCTCGTCCTTGTGCACACCTTCTGTCTCTCCCCCTCCTCGTAGCCCTTCTCTTCTGAACTCTGCCTCCTCTCTCTCACACACCCAGAGCCCTAGGAAGAATCATTTCTCAGCTGGTTACTCAAAGCATCAGCCTGCACATGTTTGTTTTACTGCTTGCTTGTCTGAACCACCTAAGGAAGTTACAAGAGCAAGATGTTTTCAGCTCAAACAGTGCCACTGAAATCACTTGGTTTTGAGAAATCTTTGGAAGTCCTATTGAAAAGAATTGGGAAAGTCCTGAAAGAAGCTTGCTCACTCCCCCTCAGCTTTTGCCATCACCAGATGAGTGGATTCTCCTGGTTAGTGTGGTGAATCCAGCAAAAACTTATAGGCCAGGGTTAAGGAACCATCATTAAAAAGAATGATATGACTGGGCATGTTCTATGTGCCTGGTCCTGCTCTATCTGCTTTACATAATTAACTAATTTAATATTCTCAACAACCCTAAGTTAAACTCCTTGCCCAAGTTCACAGGCTGGTGAGTGGTGAAGCCAATCTGAGCCTGCAGTTCACTCTAGCTACAGGACCCATGCTTTGAAGCACCACTTGACACTGCCTATCAGTGGTATTATCTCCAATAATACCCAATTCAAGTCATAAGACACAAGTAAGCAGAAGACTTTTGGGAAGATGGAGCATTAGAGAGGCAAAGGGACCACTTTGCTCCTGGAAAATACCTAGAGAACATATGGAGACTATCTGGACAGCCATTCTCAGGCTAAGGACACCAGGGGAAGGCTAGACACCACCCAGAAGAGAAAGGGTGAAGGAAAAATCCAGTGAGTAAAACTGCAGCAGTGGCTGTGGGTGCCTATTCCCCTACCTTTGGAGCAAACATGCAGGGGTTTCACTGGCCCCTTACAGGTGACTGCAGACTGAAGGGTTGCAGGGGTCCTTTTCCCAAGAGAGAGGATAGGGAGGAACACAGCGTATAGCAAATTCAGATTTTGGCCAGCAAACTTGGTCTGCTGTGTTGGAGGGGTCCCACAGTTCCAGGCCAGGTGGGGCCATGACATTGTTTGCTCTGAGAGCCAGTAAGGAGCAAGTATAATTTGCCTTCTCAAACACACACCCTACTGCCCTGGGCTGGTTGCAGAGGACACAGAGGGAGGAAGGGTGCTGTTGGCCAAGGGAGGAGAACAGCTTCTGGGAAAGTTTATTTGTAAAGCCTGGCCTGCTCTGAGGACTTTGCTTCTGTGGAGTTACAGTGAATGCATTCCCCCCTAGCACCTGGGGTCTGAGTTGAGAGGTCTGCCAAAGAGCACCATCCCCTGGCAGACCAGAAAACTGCATAAAAGAAGAGAAAAATAATAATTAATAAATGAGGCAATCAGGTGCCTTTACTGCCCTCTCTCCAAGGCCCTTGGAAAATGGACTGCACCCCATTACTGGGTCCTTAACCATGGTTTGAGCAGTTAAACAAAAGCAATCCTAAATATCTAAAACAAGTTGAACTAAGAATCAAAGAACTGTGGTAGCACACAGCTACTTAACAGTAAATCCCTAATCAAGAGAGAGAAACTGAACATCAGAGTGAACTCAGCATTATAATCAGATGCCTAGACAGCAGCAAATATTTACAAGCCATACACTTGATCTTAGCCAAAAGGCCGAAAAGCGATACAAGCCATACAAAGAAAAAGGAAGATATGACTCAGGAAGAGGAACAAATCAAAGCTCCAGATGAGACACAGGACTTGAAAGAGCTAATCAATGAGGTTCATACAAATCTCCTAAATCAAATCATGGAGTTGAAGAACAACATGGTTAAAGAAATAAAAGACATTAAGAAGATACGGGGTGAGCACAAAGGAAAATTTGAAATCTTGGATAGAAAAACAGCAAAGCTTATGGGAATGGAAGACCCAATAAGTGAGATTAAAAATACAATAGAGGCATACAACAGCAGATTTGAAATTATGGAAGAAAGAATCAGCAATGTAGAAGACAGAACAGCTGAAATTGAAGAGAGAGAAGAACACAGAAAGGAAAGAATGGAAAAAAAATTGAGAAGGGGCTCATGAAGTTGATTGATAGCATGAAGCACACCAACATACTTGTTATGGGAGTTCCAGAGGAGAAGAGAAGGGAAAGAGGGGAAAAGTATTTGAGGAAATAATGGCTGAAAGTTTCCCAACTTTCATGAAAGACATGGATATATGTGTCTAGGAAACACAGTTTACTCCAATTAGTATAAATCCAAATAGACCTACCCCAAGATACATAATATTCAGAATGTCAAATGCCAAAGATAAAGAGAAAATTCTGAAGGCAGCAGGGGAGAAGTGAAACATCAAGCACAAGGGATGTCCAGTAAGATTTAGTGCAATTTCTATTCAGACACCATGGAGGTGAGAAAGCAGTGGTATGATATAATTAAGGCACTGAAAGAGAAAAACTGCCAGCCAAGAATTATTTATCTGGCAAAACTGTCCTTCAAATATGATGGTAAGTTTAAAATATTCACAGATAAACAGAAACTAAGAATTCTAAACAAGAATCCAGTTCTGCAGGAAACACTGAAGGGAGTTCTACAGCCAGAAAACAATAGAGAAGAGAGAGAGGCTTGGAGGAGAGTGTATACGTGAGGACTATCAGAAAGGGTGATCAAAGGGTAAAAAAAACAGACAAAAATAAGATATTACATATGAAAGCCAAAGGATAAAGTGGTTGAAGTAAGTAATGCCTTTAGAGTAATAATATTGAATGTTAATGGATTAAACCCTCCAATCAAAAGACATAGGCTGACAGAATGGATAAGAAAACATATGCTGTCTGCAGGAGACACCTTAGACCCAAAATGCAAATATCCTAAAAGTGAAATGTTGGAAAAAGAAATTTTATGTAAACAATAACTAAGAGAGAGCAGGGGTAGCTATACTGCTGTCAGACAAAACAATTTTTTTTCTTTATTTTTAAAGACTCTTTAGATTATATAAATATTACATAGAAAATATAGGGGATTCCCATATACCCCACCCTCTCTCCCCCCATTCCCCCATTAACAACATTTTTCATTAGTGTGATATATTTGTCACAATTGATGAACACATATTGAAGCATTATGGACATCTCAAGAGGAATTCACTGACTGCCACAGTAAACAGTGCCTCAAATAGTGGGGCTTATGAAGGCTCTAGAGACGTCTGGACACAACAGGCACGCCAGACAACCCCAGGAAGGAGGCACCCCGTTGGAGGACCTTAACTTAGAATATATGTTAACCTATCTCCCCAATGTATCAGAGTTAGACTAATTTATAATTTTCCTACACATGGTTTTTATGCCGCTTTTATTTGAACCTATAATTAGCACTATGCTCATAAAATATATGTCCCAGAGACTTAAATCTTCCAGCTGTTCATATGCCAGTTGAGCCTGGAATCTCAGCAGAGTTAAAACAGCTACTCTCCAGTTCATTGGACTCGCCCAGGACAACTAACAAAATAGACTTTAAATGCAAAAAAGTGATAAGAGATGCAGAAGGCCATTGTATATTAATTAAAGGCACAAACTACCAAGAAGGAGTAGCAGTCATAAATATCTACACTTCTAACTAGGGTGCCCCAAAATACATAAGGCCAACTCTGGCAAAACTGAAGGGAGAAATAGACATCTCTAGAATAATAGTTTGAGACTTCAACACACATTCACATCAATAGATAGAAAAACTAGACAGAAGATCAGCAAGGAAACAGAGAACTTGAACAATATGATAAATGAGCTGGACCTGACATATAGACAGAACATTGCACCACAAATCAGCAGATTACACGTTCTTCTCAAGTGATCATGGATCTTTCTTCAGGATAGGCCACATGTTGGGCCTCAAAACAACTCTCAATAAATTTAAGAAGATTGAAATTATACAAACCACCTTCTCTGAGCATAATGAAATGAAGCTAGAAATAAATGAGGTGGGAAAGGGGAAAATTCACAAATATATGGAGTCTAAACAAAAGCTCCAAAACAGTCAGTGGGTCAAAGAAGAAATTGCAAGAGAAATTAGTAGATAGCTCAAGACGAATGAAAACAAAAACACAATTATCAAAACTTATGGGATACAGCTAAGGGAATGCTGAAAGGTAAATTTATATCCCTAAAAATGCCTATACTAAAAAAGAGGAAAGAGCAAAAATTAAAGACCTACCTGAACATCTGGAGAAAATAGAAAAAGAACAGCAAACCAATCCTAAAGCAAATAGAAAGAAGTAACAAAGATTACAGCAGAAATAAATGAAATTGAACTGTTGGTGGGAATGCAAAATGGTACAACCACTATGGAGGACTGTTTGGCAGTTCCTAAAGAAGTTGAATATAGACTTGCCACGTGACCCTGCAATACAACTACTGGGTATATACCCAGAAAAACTGAGAGCAGTGACACGAACAGACATCTGCACACTGATGTTCATAGCAACATTATTCACCATTGCCAAAAGTTGGAAGCAACCCAGGTGTCCATCAACAGATGAATGGATAAA
>JAQZBX010050334.1:0-19688 GCA_029593785.1 Cabassous unicinctus | reverse complement strand
TTAAATCTTTGAGTTTAGTTCTTTCTTCTTTTTTAATATAGGCATTTAGGGCTATAAATTTCCCTCTCAAGACTGCCTTCACTGTATCCCATAAGTTTTGATTCATATTGTTCTCATTTCCATTTGTCTCGATATATTTACTGATTTCACTTGCAATTTCTCCTTTGACCCATTGATTATTTAGGAGTGTGTTGGTCAGCCTCCACAGATTTGCGAATTTACTTTTTTCCTGTCTATTAGTGATTTCCAGTTTCATTCCATTATGATCTGAAAAAGTGCTTTGTATAATTTCAATCTTTTTATATTTATTGAGAGTTGTATTGTGCCCTTACATGTGGTCTATCCTGGAGAAAGATCCATGGGCACCTGAGAATATATAACCCGCTGAATTTGGATGCAGTGTTCTGTATATGTCTGCCAGGTCTAATTTGTTTATCACATTGTTCAAGTTCTCTGTTTCCTTGTTTTTTTTTAAAGATTTTATTTATTTATTTATTTATTTATCCCCCCCCCCGCTGCTTGTGCTCGCTTTGCGTTTTTCTGTGTCTGCCTGTCTCCCTTTGCTGCGTCATCTGCTTTTCTCCCTTTGCTGCGTCATCTTGCTGCATCAGCTCACCGCCCCGCGCGGGCGGGCCGACCTGCCTTCACCAGGAGACCCTGGGAACCGAACCCGGTGCCTCCCATATAGTAAACGGGAGCCCCACCGATTGAGCCACATCCGCTTCCTGTTTCCTTGTCGATCTTCTGTCTAGTTGTTCTATCTAATGATGTGAGTGGGGTGTTGAAGTCTCCAATGATAATTATAGAGATATCTATTTCTCCCTTCAATTTTTCTAGTGTTTGTCTTATGTATTTTGGGGCACCCTGGTTAGGTGCATAGATATTTATGACTGTTATATATTCCTGGTGGATTGTCCCTTTTACTAATTTATAGTGGCCTTCTGTATCTCATAACTTTTTTGCATTTAAAGTCTGTTTTGTCTGGTATTAGTACAGCCATCCCTCTTCTTTTTTGGTTACTATTCATGTGGAGTATCTTTTTCCAGCGTTTCACTTTTAGCTGTTTTGTATCCCTGGGGTAAAGTGTATTTCTTGTAAGCAGCATATGGATGACTCATGTCTTTTTATCCATTTTGTCAGCTGTGTCTTTTGATTGGGGAGTTTAATTCATTCACATTCAATGCTAATACTGTAAATGCACTATTTACTTCCACCATTTTATTCTTTGGTTTTCATATGTCATATCATATTTTTGTCTGTCTTTTTACTCTTTTGTTTATCATTTCTGTGATTCTTTCTTCTATACTCTCCTCCAAGGCTCTCTCTCCTTTTTCTTTCAGGTTCTAAGGCTTCCTTTAACATTTCCTGCAAAATTGGATTCTTTTTTGCAAACTCTCTTAGTTTCTGTTTGTTTGTGAATATTTTATACTCACCTTCATATTTGAAGGACAATTTTGCTGGATAAAGAATTCTTGGCTAGTAGCTTTTCTCTTTCACTTTCCTAATTGTATCTTACCACTGTCTTCTCACTTCCATGGTTTCTGAAGAGATATCTGTGCTAAGTCTTACTAAATGTCCCTTGTATGTGATGGTTTGCTTATCCTTTGCTGCTCTGGGAATTTTCTCTTTATCTTTGACATTTGACATTCTGAGTAGTATGTGTCTTGGAGTAGATCTGTTTGGGTTTATTCTGATTGGGATAGAGTGTGCTTCTTGGACATGTAATTCATTTCTTTTGTGAGAGTTGGGAAATTTTCAGCTATTATTTCCTCAAATACTCTTTCTGCCTCTTTTCCCTTCTCTTCTCCTTCTGGAACTCCCATGACACAAATGTTGTTGCATTTCATGTTGTCATTCAACTCTCTGAGCCCCTGCTCAATTTTTTCCATTCTTTTCTGTCTCTGTTCTTTTCTCTCTTCAATTTTAGCTGTTCTGTCTTCAGTATCACTTATTCTTTCTTCTATCATTTTGAGTCTGCTGTTGTATGCCTCTAATGTGTTTTTGATCTCACCTATTGTGTCTTTCATTCCCATGAGCTCTGTTACTTTTCTATTCAAGGTTTCAAATACTTGTTTGAGCTCACTCAATATTTTCTTGATGTCATTTATCTCTTTAACCATATTGTCTTTCAACTTACTAATTTGATTTTGGAAATTTGTCTGCATCTTGCTGATTAGTTCTCTCAAATTCTGCATCTCTTTTGGGGCTTTGACATATTCCTTTTCCTGTGCCATGTCTTCTATTTTCTTAGTATGGATGTAGTTTACTCAGATGCTCAATTTCTTTCTTTTTTGTAGGGATTTAGTGGCAGGAAGCTGTGTTACCACTGCTCTTTGATTCTTGGCTTGACCTGGATGGTTAGGATTGTCCCTGCTGATTGCTCAAAACTGGGCACTGGACCCAGTAATTGGTTGTAGACTTACTTCTTAGGGCCTTAGGGAGGGAGGCTATAGAGGCCAGAAATAGCCTCTCCTAATTATTTTTAATTTTTTCACATGCACTTTCCTTGGCCTGCCAGCAGATGGTGCTTTTTGGCAGCGTTCAGTTCAATGCCTTGTTGGAGTGCATTTGTTGCAACACAGACCTGACCAATGTGATAGAGCTTCCTGTCTGGAGGCTAGGAGCCTTGTAATTTAAACATTCTCTGAGACAGTTCTCCAGCCTTCTCTGGCAGCCCCCTCCCTTTTCCTGGCTAGGAAATATCTCCACTCCCCTCTGAGTCCTCAACAATCAATCCTGGTTAGTAGAGAAGGAGATTGGCAGGGTCATATATCTTTAGCCCCTTGCAGGCTCCCAAGGCAAACAATGGCATGGCCCCTGGAAGGGTTCCTGGGACACAGCAGACCAAATTTGTAAGTCAAAAGCTGAGTCAGCCTTAGGTTGTGTCCTCTTCTCTCTCTTTTCCTGGGGCATCCTCAACAATCAGTCACAGCATGAAGAGAGGGAGATTGTGAGGGTTGGATTTCTCCAGTCCTTCACAGGCTCCCAGGGCAAACCACGATGTGGTCCTACCTGGCCTGGAAGGGCTGGTGGGACACAGCAGACCAAATTTGTGGGTCAGAAGCTGAGTCAGCCTTAGGCCTTAGTCAGCCTCTCTCTCCCCTTTCTCGGGGTGGTAGATCCCTGGAGCTCCCTTTGTCTGTAGTGAGAGGCCCAGAGGCCTGAGAATTCTGAAGTGTCTTTAGTGTGGGGGATGGTGCCGGCAGGGGCAGCCTCTGGTTTCAACTCATGGGTCTATCGTTGTGATTTCCCTCCTTTGTCCTTCTCTGGACAGTGTCCAGCCTTCGCCTGGTGTCCTAAACCCTAAAAGATCTTTTTCTAGGCTGTTTCAGCCTGTCCTCTAGCTGTTTTTCTGGAGGAGAAGAGAGTCCCATGTCTTTCTAGTCTGCCATCTTCCCGGAAATCACTCTTTCATTTTAATCATCGTATCTTCCTTAGGAACATATGACTTGGAGTAAACCATTATAAATATATCTAAGGTTATGAAATAGCTTTAATACACACTCAGTGCTCTTTAGGCTTTCCAGGCTGAAGCTGACAACTTAGCATCAGTGATCTTGAAAAACAGATGGGCTCTAGATATCCTGCTGGTGAACTATTTTGCAGTTCTGTTAATAAGTCAAGTGCAGTGAATAATAAGTTAAATGTTTTAAAGGACCAAGTTAATGTCCTTTCAGTTAGGTTCAAACATTTCAATGGACAGACCTATTTCCTGACCTAGTTTCTTGGTTTAATGGAATATGGGGACAAACTAGTATGCTTTGGATTTGTGCTTTTAATTGTGATTATCAGTCTACATTTTTATTTCTTGTTGTACAAAGTATGTTTCATGATTCTCTTCAAAGTCCTTGTCACCTTCAAGACAGATGGTTGCTCTTTAACTAATTGAAAGGAAAATGAGATAGAAGTGGGACTAAAAATAAAAATAATAGATGCCCTGACTCGGAGAGAGGGCTGTCCCCGTATTCCACTCACCTGAGTAAGTAAACCCACTCCAAGGGCATTAAATGTAATTGAGCAGCCATCCAAGGACCCTCACTGCAATCAAGGAAGAAAAAACACACACACACACACACACACAAGGCAAAGGAAAAATGGAACCAAAACGACTGATCGAGTGCACTCAATGGCCTGACAAGAAGAGAAACCAATAATGGTGACTGGAGTGTTTCAGCCACTTTCCAATGATATCATTGGAAAAATGACTAAAAGGGGCAGCTGTTGAATAAAATAAAATGGCCGTCTGCATTAGCGTTGCCAGGAGGGACCCCTTTCCCAGAAAGGATTTTCCAGAAGACAAAAACAAGTGACCTGCAGGGGCTTTCCGAGAAAGCACAACAATGGAACCCACCCTACAGAACAGCAGATATGCAACACCTGGCAATAAACCAGTTTTGATCTAATAAAGATACCTTTCTAAAATGGAAAAGCATACTATACTGATTAATATACTTCTGCTCCCCACTTTTAAGACACCTCCCCCCGCCCCCCGTTAAATGGAAACTTAACGTCAGCCAATCAGAACATTTTCTCACTTGCTTCTGCCTTCACCCTCTGAGTTTCCCCTTTCCACCCCCTTGGTGAAGCTCCCGTCTACTTTCTGAAGGGGATGCTTCCTGATTCATGAATCGCTCAATAAAGCTGAGGTCCTAAAGTACATGAAAAAATTTTCTTTTAGCATATTAAGCACATTAGAACAGGAAAAAAGAAAGGGATTGTGAAAGAACATGGAAAACAAATCCAAGAAGGATCTTGAATGCAAGGATTATATCAATGTGCCATGATATGAGAACAAAAGTTAACTCAGGTGTAAACTGGGTCCAAAGAACTATAAAGGGTGGGGGTGGATCTTATGTTGAAGAAGATTGAGAACCACAGAAATGTCCAGAAAATACCTCGGAGCTGGAGAATGCTGCATTTAGGGTTCTTAAAATGTATTTATAAAACCAGTCTGTAACGTTCCCAAGGGGAACATTGGGAGCCAGGACAAGGGGCCTCTCACCATCATCATGGATGATGCCAGCTAAAAAGCCGGCTTGGAAACTAGGAAAGAGGAGAGACAGCAAGGCAAGGCTGGTCTATGTACCCACAGTGTGCTCCAGGAGAGGAGGGTCAGGAATGGGGACTCACATGAGCGCTGGGCCACCAAGGAGACAGCCTATTGAGTATACAGCCCCTGCCCCACTGCAACCCTTTCTGGTCCATAGTCCCTGCTGCCCAGGAAGGCTTATTGGATACCATGTGACCCTGGGCACAGGTTTTTTGGACAGGGTTGGGCCCCTGGTCACAGACTAACCAGCACTCAGGCTGTCTGATTACTTTTAAACTGTGAAGCCTGATTGTTTCTCGGGAATCTGAACTGCGAAGTGGCAAGAGAATTTGCCATCAGGGGTGAGGGTTGTGGCAGAAAGTCATGAGGCAAGGTCTGGTCAGAAGAGCCTGAGGTGAGCTGTGAGCAGGCCAGAGTCACAGGGAGTAGAAACGGCGAGGCCCAGGCCGGGGAAGCCAGATGGCATAGGGTGGAAGGACACAGATACCCAAGCGAGGCTGGGTTACTGTACTAGCACAACATGGAGCTGGGCTTACAAACTAGAATCCTCCTAGAGGGCCAGGCAGGTGACCCTGAGGACTGAACTGAGTCAGGGGTCCCGTGGGAAGTGGAGGGGGCCCACGGAGCACCGTGGTCCCAAGGTTCAGCCTGTGGGGCCAATAAACACTGGTACTTTGTGGGAGAGTGACCTCAGGGTTCCAAACTGTCTCCTTTTCAAGAGAAGTCAGAAAGCAAGAATTTAGTGTAAAATTCCCTAATTTTGGAATTAACAACTTTTTTTTTTCCAATTAAAAACATTTTGTGGAGAAAACAAAACGCGTTCACGGGCTGAGAAGAGTGGGCTGCCAAAATGCATAGGCAGGCCCTCCCTGCACAAGGAAGGCCCTGGCTTCTGCCCACCCCTGCCCCTGCTAGGCCACCCCTGCCCCCATCACAGGAACTTCCCTAGAGCTCTCTGTCCCTCCCTTATCACTCACTCCTTTTAGATCCTTTGGCTAAGCCTGCTTTCCGTGTTAACATCTAATCTAACAAACTGGGAGGTGGGGTATTTCTTGGGCTTCCCATGGGTTCTGTGAAGCCCTGTCTAAACTCTTTAACTTCCTTTGTCATTATTCTGGGTTCCCCCAAACAATTCCTGTGTCTAATTTGGCTTGCTGGGTGCTTTCATCTCAGCAGGAGTGCCCAGATCAGGGGAGAATGTGGACCCATTTCAAGAAGGGATGGACTGGCAGTCTGGTCTATCTAGTCCCCTGAGTGTGTTTGGTTAACGGGGGACAGTCCCCAAGAGACTGGGTGTCTTAAGTATGCGGACAAGTCCAATGTCCCAGCGTGCAAAGAAGAGAGCAGAAGTCTCCACGTAGGGTTGCAAGGACTGCCTGCAAAGCCGCAGGATCCCAGGGCTCTGAAGGGCTCCTGTCTCAACCCAGGTCTTGATTTTGGAAAGGGCGTTCCCCACAGGAAGGCCACACTCAGAGGTCCCATGTACATCCCTGCCCAACACCCCTCCTCTCTGACACCTCCTCCAGATTGCACTTTCAAAAGGCAAGGCACATGGGGGAGGTTTTGATTTAGAGAAACGTTTAGGAGAGAGATACCTGTTCCTGCCCCATTTATTCACTGCTTCTAGGCAGCTGAGGTCCACCCCTCACCTCCCCAGCCAGCAGAAGCTGGAAGCCGATTGATAGGGCTGGAGCTGGCTGTCGCGGGGTAAACATCACCCCTCTGACCCCTGGCCGCCAAGGAGGGAAGGCAGGGCAGGGACATCCCGTCCCCTCAACCCCTCTCCCCCTGCTCGCGCACACTAGAATGCCCCAAACAAGGTCTGCTTGGCAATATTTGAGCCAGGATCCAGGAGGTCAGAATGCAGGCCGGAGCTCTGGGCAGAGGAGGCAGAGGGCAGAAAGAGGCCTGATGGGGGGGAGGGGGGACAACGACAAAACTGGCCTGCAATCAGGAGGATGGAGGAGGGGACAGGGATTGGAGCCCCTCCACAAATTGCATGAAGGCAGGACAACCGGGAAGGAGAGGCAGTGGTGAGAAAAGAGACTATGGGGTCTCTTTCCAAGGTGAACAAGGCAAGGGTCAGAGAGGCCAGAAGTTGAGGGCCTGGGGGAGCACGGTGCAGCTTTAGAACTGCGGGCCAGCGGTGGCTCCTGTCACACTCCCTGGGGTTGTGTCTGGGTCTCTGGAGTGCATCTGCCCCGCCTTGCCCACTACATTGGGAGCAGGGAGGTGTGGTGGGGGTGGGGGACTCCTCAAGGGGAGTCCAGCCCAGGGGTCTCCTTGTTCAGACTGAAGCTCTTCTGCCTCACTCATCCAAGGCCCCCTTGGGTCAGGGAGCATCGGGCTTCAATGCCCCTGGAATGCTGGATGGTGAAAATGATGGGGGTTACTGAGCTCTGTGGAAGCCCGGTGGTCTGCGGGCCCTTCACACTGGCCTCCTGGGATCCTCACAATGCCAAGAGATGAGGTTTCCCTGTTTGACAGATGAGCAAAGGAAGGCTCAAAGAGGAGCAGTCACTTGTCCAGGATGCATTTGAAGCCTGGTCAGCCAGTTGGTTAGATGCCATTATTGACCCGCCACGACTCCAGGGACTGGGCAGGCAGCAGTGAAAGAGAGACCCTGCTCTCCTGGAGCTGATAGTGTTTTAGAGAGGGGAGGCGGAAAATCAAGGAAACCGGCAAATAGGAAAAGTTCAGCTAATGATAAAGGAAACACAAAGGTAAAGAAGAGTAGCACACGTGGGGGGCTACTTTGGGGAAGTCAAGGGAGGCCCCTGAAGAGGTGACAGCCCTGTCCTGCAAACATCCTGGGGAAGACCTGCCATGCAGAGAGAATGGCGAGCATAGGGGCCCTGAGACTGGGCAGAGCTTCCTGTCCGGGGTGGATTGCGCTCTACTGTGGCTGGAGCAGAGCGGCCGAGGAGCCGAGAGGAGCCCAGAAGAGCTAAGTGGCAGGGAATGAGAACGGATCACCCGGCTTTAGGGGCCTTGGGAAGATGTCTGAAGGGACAGAGGGAGGCAAGGGTGGGGACAGGGAGGCCAGGCAGGAAGCGTTACTTAGGCACCCAGGTTAAAGGGGATGGGGCAGAGAGGGGCTGAAGCTGGCAGAGGATGGAGTGGACGAGGGAAGGGAGAGACAGAAGATTCGGGATCTGTCTCAGTTTGCTAGGACTGCTAGGACAGACACCACACAGTGGGTTGGCTTAAAGAACGGGGATTTATTGTCGTATGGTTCTGGAGGCTAGAAGTTCAATGTCAAGGCTCAACAGGCTGCGCATTCTCCTGGGGTCCGCAGCGTTCTGCTGCTGGCTTGCCACCATCCTTGGGGGTCCTTGGCTTGTACCTCTGCCCCCGTCACAAGGTGACGATCTGCTTCACTCTCAGGCTTCGACTGACTCTGACGTCTACTGATGGTCTGAATTTCCTTAGCTTATAAGGACTCCAGTCATGTGGATTAAGGCCCACCCTGATTCAATTTGACCTCATCTAAATAGAATCTTGGGAGACCCTATTCACAAAGGAGTCCACACCTTAACTAAGAATAATATCTTCAGAGGTCTTAGTTAAATAGGTTCACACCCACAGAACTACAGGGAAAGACCTGAACATGTTTTTATGGGGAGCATGCTTTTTTATTTTTATTTTTTATTTTAGGGGACATGATTCAATCCCCAACAGGGCCTGAGTTGGGGAAGCCGCGATGGTGCAGAAATGACGGAGAGGGAGGATTTTGACCCTAAAACCCGAGCACTTTCCCATCGGCAGGGACTTGGCCTTTATCTTCCTTATCTCTCCCTTGGTGGGTACATAGTGGGTATTCAATCAACCTATTCATTTAGTCAGCCAACATTTACTAAGCATCTGCTATATGCCAAGCCCTGTCCTAGCACCAGGGACATACCAGTAAGCGTGGCAAAGTTCTTGTCTTCTTGGAGCTTACACCATAGAGGGACAGTAGACACCGATCTGTTTGTATGTGGTGGTGGTAGGTACATGAAAAAAAACAAAGGGGAAGAGAATGGAAGCGGGGTTGTTTTAGATGTGGTGGTCATGGTCGGCTTCCCTGAGACAGTGATGTCTGAGCATAGACCTCAGAAGAGTGAGGTGGTGAGTCTTAGACGTGAAAATCTTGAGGAAGAGCATTTCAGGCAGTGGAAGCAGAAGTACCAAGGCCCAGAGGTGGGAGAGCGCTTGTTGACTGAATAATAGATATACAACTTGTTGATTGCCTAAAAGGTCACGTGTCCCTGCTACTAGACTTGAATGCCCAGGTCTTTCTCATCAGACCAGAGATGAGAGTGGTCTCAGGGGTGGGTGGGGGCCACTTCTCCCCTTTCTTCGTGCCCTTCCCCTCCTCCCAACACTGGCCTGGCCTGGCAGTATGGTGGGATGGGCATGGGGAGACAGGGGTTGAATCTTTCACAGTGCCTGGAGAAGGGGCAGGGAAGGTCAGTAGCGGGCCAGGATCTGCACTGTCCCTGAGCCCACAGCTCCTGCCCAGGCTGTTTCTGGTTTGATACACTTGGGGGTCCCACTCTGACTTCTGCCCCCACGGTGGCCCCCTTCTCTGGACAGTCATCTCGGGGGGAGGGTCATTTGCTTTTCTCTCTCTCTCACCAGGGGTTGGGGGCATGCTAAGTGAGTGTTGGGGACACTGTCCCTCCCTGCTCTGCCCCAAGCCCTGGGCACCATGGAGGGAGCCAGGACACTTGGGGATCCTAGATGATGACAGGGGCCAGTCCAGGTGACCAGTTTACAGACTTGCTGTCCCAGGTTCAGCACAAACCCCACCCAGTCCAAGGCCTTCTTATGACCGCACCACGCTGGGAACCGGACAGTCACTTCCTCCTGATTATTCCTCAGTCCTTTCTGCTTCCCCAGATCTCTTGCTCACAACGCTTGTTGCTCGAATTCCCGATTCAGGGCTTTAAATTCTTATCAACAAAGCATAGCGAGCAACACATCCCCCAAACTTACCTGCCCGCACATGGACTCTCACAGAAGGCCCACGATGGGTGTAGATTTCCCAACCTGACAGTTCCTTCCAATTTTGATTCCAGGCCCTGAACTCAGGGTCAGCCAGGAGGGCCCCTCCTGCAGAGCATTCTAGGGCTCAGCCCCCAGGGCCAGGTCCTGGCCGGCTGTCCTTTGCCTTAGCTCAGTGGTTCTCAAAGCACAGCCCCCAGAGCAGCAGCAGCACCTGGTTAGAAATTCACCTTCTGGGGCCCCACTCCAAATCCACTTAGTCAGGTACTGTGGCCTGAGGCCCAGCAATCTCAGGGGTGGGGGTGGGGGTGGGGGTGGGGGTTGGGGTTTAACGAGCCCTCCAGGCGATTCTGGTGCAGAAATGGTGGCAAGAACTTGGATCCTGGACTGGGGCTTCCAGTTAGGTGGTGCTCTGGCTCTCCAGTGACTCAGGGTGGGGGAGGCTGTGGGCAAGATGCTCCCTGCCTGGGCCTCCAGTTCTCCATTTGTCAACCCCAGAGGCTGAATTAGACTATTTCGAGATACCTTACATAGTGATGGAATCAGATGAAAAGCTAATTCAGAGATGCACAGACAATTGTAACTTCCCCCCTTTCTCTTGGGATAAACAGAGACAAGTGCAGTTGTTTTCATGGTCCCTGGGGCGCCACAGGAGAGCTGCCCGCCTGTCCAAATGAGCCAAATTATTCCATTTACCCCATTTAGTGAAGGACAATGCGGTCTTGCTTTATCCTAAGCAGGACTCCCTCTCCCCACCCCCACCCACTTCCCTACAACTGAGGAAGAGGTCCTAGCTGGGATTTGTGGACCTGGAATAACCCCTCCACCTGCCCCCTTTGGGGTGGGGCTTTCCAGTGCTGCCTCCTTGAAATTCCCATCAGGGCAAACAAACTCAGGCCACACACATACAAAGTCGACAAACAATTACTTTTGTTTGGGCATATATGCCTTTTAATGGTGGCCTGAGGCGGCCAGGAAGACAGCGGGTTTTCACATACCCCTTTAAGGGAGAGAAAACTGGAGCAAGCAGGACTACCAGGGCCTTTCGCAAAGACGATCTCATTTATTAACCCAGGCTCAGAGAGGTCAAACAAGTAGCTCAAGGGCACCCAGCGGGAGGTGAAGTCGGCCAAGCCCGGAGCCTCTTCTCTTCTGACTCCAGACACCCTCCGTACCCCCAAAACCTCGACTTCGCAGGGTGGGACCCAACCCTCAGGCCTTGCGCTGTGGCCCTGCCCACCCTCGAGGAATCCGTTCTCCGTGCAAAGGCGGGCTTCGGAGTTTGGGGGCGGAGCCCGGTGACCCCTCCCCCTAGTGCCTGATCCTAATCTCTCTGGTCCGGGGTCCCACCCGCCCCCTGCCCGCGAGCCCGCCCCGCCCCCTCGTGCCCGCCCTCCGGTCGCCTGCTGCTGCTCACCCCCACCCCCCCGGATCTCCTCTTGTCTGCCCCGGCTGAGTCAGCGTAAACCGAGCCACGCCGGGCGGCGGCGGCCAGCTACCCTGCCCCGGGGTTAATTGCTGCATTGGTGCCCCCTCCTCCCCGTCCGCCCTCCGAGCCGTCCCGCTCCGCCCCCGGGGAGAGGTCCGAGCCCCAGCACCAGCGGCCGCAGCCCAGCGGCAGGAGGGAGCCAGGCGGGAACTAGGCGGGAGCGCGAGCGGCCTGGCGCAGCATGACTGCCATCGCCGTGCAGGTAGCTTGCGGGGCCCCGGCGGAGAGCTGGCCCGGCCGCCCCCCGTCCCCACCCCCGAGCGGGCGGGGGGGCTCATTCGCTACCAGGGGGTGGAGGGCTTGGGATCCGGAGCGGCCGTGTCCCTCGGAGGGGGTGGCGCGGAAAGCAACTTGGGGGCGCGCGCGTCCCTCTCCGCCGCTCCTGCGGCGCGATCTCCTCGCCTCTGCTCTCCGCCCTGCCAGGCCCCCGAGACTCCTCGCGGGTTCCGAAATCCCAGACACGTCTAAGTTAGGTACACCAGACGGGTCCCTGCTTTTTAAGAAACGAGGAGCGTCTGGGGTGGAGGACGGACAGAATCCACTTGCAAAGTGAGGCTTGCCTTGTATAACGGAGAAGATGCCTCTACCAGAAACTAGAACTGTGGTGGGGTGGGGGTGCTGGAAAGACCATCTCCCCCAAACTCACTGGGGACACCTCAGGGAAAAGGCTTGGGCCCCAGAGCTGCGCCTCTTCGCGGCCAGGTTGGGGCGGGAGAGGGATCTGCATCTCCGAAGATGTGGTTTCTTCCATCAGGACAGGTTGGCCAAGAACTTACACATTTCCTACCCCCTCCCCTCAGGCCTGCTGCTCTCCCCAGGGAAGTCTGTGGCTGCACCGCTACCCTGCGGGAGAGCTTCATTCAGACATGGGCATTCCACGAGCTTTCCTCCTCCAGAGGCCGAAAAGACTATTCTGATAAATATACAAGCCCGTTGCCTTTGCTCATTTCCTCGCATCTCCACCACCCCGACTCAGGCTGATCCTGCCACGCCTATTTTAAAGGTTAGGGAACCGGCTCAGGAGTTAAGGAACTTGCCCACTGCCAGCTGGGCTGCAGAATTGAGATTCGAACCCAGGACTTCCTGGCTCCAAAGCCCGCGCTCCTTTCTTTCTTTCCTTAACAGGAGAAACCCCACCCCCAAACCCCTTTTAGCCAAGACAAAGCCACTTGGGTGGGACAGGGAATGGCATGCTGTAAGTTCCTCATCTTGATTCTGGGGCATACTCTTGAATTGTGACCAGGCAGTCCCCTGCCCTGGACAGATTCTGGGAGGACAAGGACAGGCAGTGGTTGGAGGGTGGCATGGAGCAGGGGCTCGCCCCTCAGGAAGCACCGTGTCTGGTGGGGAGACAGCCTTGTAAACAAGGCTTTAGAAGAGGTACCAGGAAGTGAGTGCTAAGTTAAGAGGTACAAAAGCTGTGGGCAGAATTGGCTTCAGCAGGGGCAGAGGAGGACTTGGTGCTGGGGTATGGAGGGGGAGGGGGGAATGGGAGCCAGGTAAGGAGAATTGGGTTGTTGTGCCTGGTGAGGGGGAGATGAGGACAAGGAAGTTGCTCTACTCTGAGCTGGGGGGGTCACCCAGGCTTCTCAAGGAGTGCTGTGATTGCACATTATTGCCGCTGACCCTTACGGAGCACTTAATTAGAAGCACTTCAGGCATAAGAACTCATTCCCTCCCCACAGCAACCATATGAGCTAGGTACTATTATCTCCTAAAGAGCAGATGGTCTGCTCTCAAGCCTGGCGTGACCAGGGTGTGGGGCAGGTGGGGCTGAAGGAAGGGCCATGGCAGCCTTCTTAAGAGGCAGCGGAGGGAATTTCAGTCTAGCGGTTTCATGCTAACGATGATGAGGGCAGGGGCTGGGCAGAGTGGACAGTGAGGAGGTGACAAATATGGGAGGAAAGGTGCCTACTTGTTGGCTGAGGGAAGCAGACAAGGCCCTGGATGATAAGGGAAGATAAGACTGGCTTAGGACACAGTGGCCCAGGAGTGTCAAGTGATGCTTTTCCATAGGTCACTAGAAATCATTCAGGGTTAGAGAGGAAAAAGGGGAAGAAACGCCTGCTTTTTTTGGTGGAGGAAGTCAGGGCTCTTAAGAGGTTTAAAAGCCTTCCCCAGGGCCATACGGAGGGGTGGGGAGCAGGCCAGGGACAGGGCTGCCTCATTCCCTCTGTCTGCTGCCCCCTCCCCTAACACCACTGCCCAACTGCCCTCCAGGAGGGGTAGGGTCCTCCGCCCACATGTTGGGTCTCATCACTGAAAAGCCACAGGGGATGTGTGTGTGGGGGGTCAGAATGAAGACTCTGACATATATTATTGTTACTAATAAATACTATTAATAGCTCCAGGGAACTGGACTCTGACCATGTTATATGCATGTTCCACCCTTGGGGCTTTACTGGTGGTACAGGAGTGTAGACCTTGTCCTTGGGTGTGGGAGGGGGAAACTGAAATGACACTAGCCATCTACTCTTTCCAATCCCAGTGTGATGTCTGAGGGCCCAGAGGTTAGAGTCCAGTCTGTCCCCAGGACAGGTGGGGCTGAGCAAGGGACAGGACGTGCCTGTTTTCCAGACGGCGTGATTTCTAGGGTCAAAAGGTGTCTGGGTGCTGTGGCTTTGTGACTTTTGTTCTCTGCATCTAGGGAGCTCCCAGCCCAGAGCTTCATCCATCTCATAACTTGCCAGGTGCTTTTGTGCAGGGGTCACTAGTCCTATTTATGGAGCCAAAGAGGAAACCGGCCAAGGACAAACCTTTAGTCGTTTGTAGACTAGATAGAGGTTTCCAAAGTATATTTTGGTTTGGTTCTTGGTAATAGTGCCCCTTTTTCCCTAATGAAATCCAGTACAGACTCCTTGAACCCTGTGTCTCCAGATAACAGGAAGCTGGGGGAAGTGAAGTGAGGAGGGGGGCTCAGAGCTGGCCTTTGCTCAGCATCCCCTCCCACCCCGCTTCAGCACCTGGAAGCCTTTCTAGGAATACAGGAGGACCACAGCCCAGACTCCTAGCTGGGTGGCTTTTTTTTTTTTTTTTTAATTGTATTGTGGTAGCATATATACAACAAAAATTTTTTCCATTTTAACCACTTTCATGTATACAACTCAGTGGTGTTCATTAAACTCACAGTGTTTCACCAGCATCACCACTTTCCATTACCCAAACTTTTCCATCACCCCAAACAGAAACTCTGTACCCATGAGTGGGACCCTTCACAGGGCCCCAGCTGTCTTGATCTCTGGGGTCCTAGTTCTGTCATGGCCCCTTAGGCCTGTAAAGATGCTCGCTGTGTGGAACCCCTAGCCCAGAGGCCCCGTGCTTGGAAGGCCCGGTAGTATTCACTGGCTGATTGGATCCCACCTCCTGCCCTTACGTAATTGTCAGGGCAGCTGTCCCAGGCTTTGTTGAGATTTTGGTGAGTGATTTTCAGCAGGTCATCTGACTTCTGCTTGACTTAATTTCCCTCTTTATATATCCCTGCCCCCACCCCCCTCGGAATTTCCTACTCTACCAATCTCGCAGGTTTAAGGATAAAATGATCTTCCTTAGGCAGAGGCACTGAAAGCTGGAAGAATCCTTATTCATGTGTCCCTGAGGTTGAAGGTGGGCTTGGCTCCTGCTCAGGGGGGCACGGGAGCAGACTGTCTTGGCTAGGGGTCGAGCACAGGGGTCTCGAGGAGAGCGGCTTTGCTCTATGTGCTTCCTGGAGAGGGATGCTCTGAATTTGCCTCTGGAAGCCTCCATTTGCACACAGCACAGGGTGTACCCCGCAGCTCGCATTTCTCCATCTCCTGATTCCCGAGCAGTGTCCAGTCCGCGTGAACCGTCTGTCTTGCTTCCCTCCCAAGCTGGGGTGTAACCTTCTAGGCTACTTCTATACACACTGTAAAGGGTGTAAAATCTTAAAGCTTAATTGATGGCTGGGTAGGAGACTTGGATTAGAGGAAGTGACAGTGCCTGCAAACCTGACCCTCCGTTTATCCCCCAGCCCTTCCCTTCCGTGAGCATCTGTGCCCCAGGCTGAGCACTGTGCCAGGTACCAGGGCACGGCAGTGTCAAAACAGTCTTCAAGTAAGACAGACAATAAGCGACACGCTGGGGTCAGACATGTGGTGAAGGACACACAGAGAAGGTGCCTGATGGAGGAGGACAGAAGGGGTCCCACTCTGAGTTGGCGGGGCAGGAGAGGCCTCTCTGTGGAGGTGATTAAGCTAAGATGCAAAGAATGGAGAAGAGCTTTCAGGTGCAGCGGCCAGTAGGTCTGAGGGAGGAAGTACCAGGCTTGGTCCAGGCACAGGAAGAGCTGCCAGGGCTGAGCAGAATGACGAGGGAGAGCATACTGGGAGGTGACGTTGGAGCGGGAGGCAGGGCTGGGTGTGCAGGGCTTGTAGGTGAAGATTGACTCTTTGAAGTATGCGTCATTTCTTTGGCCTTCTGAGCTGGGGGATGGGAGCAGTGCCTGGGTCGTGTCCCAGTACACCGGCGAGCCCAGCTTGCCAGGAGACAAAGGTTGTGGGAGGCACACTTCCAGTGCTAGGAACGGAGGTTGAGGGAAAGCACCGTGCCTACCCCACCTTCTAGAAGCTGCTAGAACAGACAGTTTGGCTGGCCAGCTCTAGGTGGGGTCCAGGCTGAGCAAGACTGAAGAGCAAGGTGCAAACATTCCTTTCGGACCAGAGGAGAGCCAGGTAATAACATGGAGACCTGGGTGAAATAAGGAAAGTGCAGGGTTAGAGCTGGGTGTGCACTGGAGGCTCCTGGAGGAGATGGAGGGGCACTTGCCCTTGTTTTGATATCTCATCTTTCGGGCACTTCTGACAGCCCTCGAAACCCAGTTTGGCAGGTGTGCTTGTTTTGCATCAAAAGAAATTGAGGCAGGTTCATGCTCAAGGTTGCTCAAAGTCACACAGCCAGCTGAGACACGTTTTTGGAATTCAGAACTGATTAGCATTTGCCAGCCAATAGAATTTGGATTTCTTACCCATTATAAAGGTCGTTAAAGAATCAAAGGTCAGGGAACTCTCAGTGCTTGGTGAACAAACTGGGCAGTAAATGCTTGTAGGTCTAGAATGGAAGACAGAGGACAGGCAGAATGGAGGGTCCTCCCAGGGAAGGTGGGTCTGGGTGCTGTGTCTGGAAAGGTGAGGGGGAGTTGGGGAGGGAGCTATGAGTAAAGGTGGGTGGTCCAGGCTTCATGTGAGACTGGAACAAAAAAACATCATTGTGGTGGGTTGGAAGAAAGTGACTGCAGTGGGGCTTCGGGGGTCTCCCCTGAAGGTTGGAGGGCTGCAGGTGGGTCTTCCTCTTACCTGGCGGCCTCCTGGGGTGTCTTTCAGGCCCATAGGCTGCAGGCCCAGCGGAGGCCCCGCAGATCCTTCTTTGAGTCCCTCATCCGGACGCTGATCATCGTGTGCGCTGCGCTGGCCCTGGTCCTGTCCTCTGTCTCCATCTGCGATGGCCGCTGGCTCCTGGCCGAGAACCGCCTCTTTGGGCTGTGGCACTTCTGCACCACGACCAGCCAGAGTGGGCCGTACTGCCTCCGGGACCTGAGCCAGGCCCACGTGCCCGGGCTGGCCGTGGGTGTGGGCCTGGCCCGCAGCGTGGGCGCCTTGGCCGTGGTGGCCGCCATCTTTGGCCTGGAGCTGCTTATGGTCTCCCAGGTGTGCGAAGAAGGCCATGCACGGCGCAAGTGGGCCCTGGGCTCCATCCTCCTCCTTGTCTCTTTTGTCCTCTCCTCTGGGGGGCTCCTGAGTTTCGTGATCCTCCTCAGGAGCCAGGTCACGCTCATCGGCTTCACCCTGATGTTCTGGTGCCAATTCACGGCCTCCTTCCTCTTCTTCTTGAATGCTGTCAGTGGCCTTCACATCAACAGCATCACACAGCCCTGGGACCAACCATGGAAGTTTTAGCCCCCTCCCCACCTGCCCAGGGGACATCGGCTTCTACAAGAAAGTGTGATCAAGATGGGACTGTCCCAAAATCTGACCTCCTGTGGGGGTAGCGATGGGACAGTGACCTTGAAGCTACTGCCTCTTAGCCGCTAACCTTTGGGTGGTCTGCCAGAAATGTCCCAGAGGCCTTTGTAGCTGGTCTGCAAGGCCAGAGTCCAAGAGGGGGCCTCGAAGCCATTGGCTGCACAGGCTTAGCCACTTTATTAGGATGTTGACTTTAGAAAAAGAAAAACATTTCAAAACTCTTTTCTTGAATCCTTCTTCCCAGGACTGGAACAGATTTGGAGGCAGCCAGGGTAACAGGTGTCCAGGCCATGCCTCTTCTATGGACTCTGTGCTGGTCTATGGGGTGGGATTCCTGGGGTATCGCACGGTTGCTAAGAGTGGAGCATGCTTCTAGCTAAGGGTCCAGTTGATGATTTGGAGTCCAGGACTTTCTTCCACCAGCTCAAAGGGCCTTTGTGCACATTTCTCTGACCTCAGCTTTGTTCAGGCAGAACTCAGGTCTCTCAGAATTTCTTTGCACATAGGTTTTCAAACCATTTGGCTTGAGTTGATCCCTGCCCTTTGGCCATTACCCCACAGTCCTTGGGTAACCCTGGCTCCTGGAAAGCTGGCTGCCCCTATGGAGAACTCTGCCTGTTATCCCACCTTTAGGTGGTGGTTCTTTCTACTTCAAGAAGAGTTGTTGAGCAAGCCCTCCCAGGAGGTCCCCCTGACTTCTGGTATGCAGTCCTCCCTCGGGCGAGTGTGCGTGTCCATCTATTATTTGCCAGGGTCAGATGGCCCCAGGGTGCGTGTTGGTCCTAGAACGTAACTTTTCAGAGAGCACGTATTTGGGCCTGCTGTGTGAAGGAGAATTGCTAGACCTTGGGTAATGATTAATAAACCATTCTGGGGATGAGACGGGGTGAAGGGGGAGGGGCAGGAGCCAGTGGAGATTTCCATCTTTGCCTGCAGGTCAACATTTTGGAGCATCAGACTGTGCCAGCACTAGGTGGGGTTTTGACCTGGGCCCATTTCATTCTACACTGGCTCCCTGGTGGAGTCTGTCTTCCGCCGATTACATTAAGTTTCTGATCTCTGCCCTGCCCTTGTCACTGCAGGTCCCATACCTGGACTGGGCTGAGTCCCTCTACTTACCTCCATAACATTTTTTTTTTTTTTTTTTTTAACTTTTACTCCAAGATATGCAGTCTTTGGAAAGGTGTCTGTGGACTAATCACTTCTGCAGGAAATAGAGCTTATCAGAGTCTCCTACAGGCTTGGTTCATTAGCCCTGGAAAGTGGGACTCTGACCTTTCTACTCTTGGAGCAGGCCACAGGTGCCCAGGGGTGGTCCCCTGTCTGCAGCGGGGAGGGGAAGGTGGGGAACCAAGGCCCACAGGGAGACAGCACTTGTCCAGGGTCACCCAAAGCCAGGCCTGGAGCCTGGAGCCACACACCAGCAAGATGCTCTTTCCACACCAACGGCAGGAGGTAGCTGTTTTTGTCCCACTTGATTTCCCCTGAGCTCTAATGGGTTTTATTTTGTAAAGAGGTTCCAGTGTTTAGCCCTCTTGCACTATGATGGGGAAGGAGATGCAGTGCTGACATTTAAGGGAACTGAGACTCAAGATTCCTTGGGAGTAGAGGGGCAGGGAGAGGGACCACCGTCTTCCGCTGCCTGGGGTGGGATTTGAGCTCAGTGGGGATGGGGGAAGCGGGGACACAGCTCTGGAGCAGAGAATTTGAAATAAAAAGGCCCCTGGACTGAACTGCCACCTTGCTGAGTAACGTGGGCAAGTCACAGGACCTTGGAGAACCTGTTTCTTGACTGTAAAACAGGCTCGTGCCTCATTTCTGGCTCTACCTGCCTTAAGGGCTGAGGATAACCAAAAGATTTGCAACACCTGGATGTCTGTCATACCACTTCCGGGTAAGGAGGTGCCACAAACTGGGTGGCTTAACACAACAGAAGTTTGTTCTCATGGTTCTGGAAGTCCTGAAATGGAGGTGTCTTTAGGGCATGCTCCCTCTGAAGGCTATGGGGGAGACTCCTCCCTTGCCTCTTTCTAGCTTCTAATGCTGGCCGGCTATCCTTGCAGTTCCGTGACTTGTGGCTGCATCCCTCCAGCCTCCACCTCCATCTTGGCCTACTCTGTGTCCGTCTGGCTTCATCTCTGTCCAAATTTCCTTCTTATAAGGATCCCAGGCGTACTGGGTTTAG
>JAQZBX010050333.1:0-19686 GCA_029593785.1 Cabassous unicinctus | reverse complement strand
ACAGGGATTCCCATGTTCCCCACCTCCAACTACTTCTGTACACATTTGCTTCACCTTACTCCCTCCTCATTTCCAATAAAACACATACATACATATATACACAAACACATATTTTTCAAATCTCTCCACTTGTCAGTAGCTTCACTTTTACTCTCCTAGTTTAAACTACCTATCATGTCTTCTTTGGACTATACCATTGGCATTTATCTGGCCTACATTGTTATTTTCTACATCACTCCTCATACAAATCAATTCTCCTCACTGTAGTAACGATCTCCTTTAGAGTAAGCGGGATCATATTTTCACTCCTTTACTCCCATTCCCGTCCCTGCTTTAACACCCTTGAAAGTTTCATTTAGAATTAAGGCTAAAATTACTACTATAGTTTTGGATAACAAACCTTGGTCCCCTCTTCAGACTCATTAGCATTTGGCTTTCATACATTTTTTTTGGTTAGACCATGCTTACTTCTGATCATGGAGCCTTACACATTATTTTCTCCATGTGGAATGAACTTCTTGTCCCAACACCTTTCAAATGACCTGGCAATGGTAAGTACTTATGAAAGTGTGTTGAGTGAATAAATAATTAAATGAATGACTAGTAACCAAAAACAATTAGTACATGAGATATATTACATATGCATTAGTTAAGAATATAGTGATTTATAGAAAAATCTATTTCTCTTATAGAACAATTGTGATTATGTCACAAATCAGAATAATCATAATTGGTCAGTTTATAGGTGGCACTTTATTTTGCATTTTTTAGTCCCTCACATTTTAAGCAAAATCCATGGAAAATAAACAAAATGCCCAAAGTGCATATCTGGCAATAAATGCCTAAAATATTTTTTAATAAAAAAGTATCAGTCTTTAATAAAGTGACTTTGTTTCACGTTCATTCCTTATAAATTTCTGCTGTAATCTTCCAATGTAAAAAAAAGGAGAAGGATTGGTGATAAAATTCGATAAACCTGTTCTGACATATGTTCTTTCATATATTTTAGATGCATCTCCTGAAATATTTTTTACACTAAACCTGTTCAAAGTGATTTCCAAACCTGATATCTGAAAGCAGGTTCATCGAATAATCAAGAAATATATATTTCAGAAGTGCCAACAGGAATATTTTCTTTTTCCCAGTTGTATATAATGACATTTTATAATAGAATCCAATTGATAACTATAATTTCCTAATAGATTCAAATGTTTTGTTAAACTGGGCATACATATAATATTATGAGGGAAGAATCTAGTTTGAGGTTCTTTGAGGTTCAATTATAATTTTGCCCTTTTGTATGTTCTCTTGAAATTTACTAGTTAAAGAACATGTCATATATATACAAATATTTAAATACAGTCACTTTGTTGTTACAGAAATATGTCTTTGTATTCTGGTATAGATTCAAAAATACTTCCATATGAAAAAAGACCTTGGCCAAAAGGGGGAGTATTAAATACGAAAGAGTTTTTATGACTAAGAGATTTCAAAGTGAGTTGAGAGGTCTTTCCAGAGGTTATGCTTATGCACATCTCAGGAGGATCTCACTGACTGCCACAGTAAACCATGTCTCAAGCAGGGGTGCTCTGAGGGCACTAGAGACATCCAGACACTATAGGCAGGACAGATAATATCAGGAATTCGTAACCCCATCGTTGGGTCTTACTTTGGAATATAAAATAACCTATCTCCCCAATGTATCAGAGTTAGACTCACTTATAATTTTTCTACACATGGCACTTCTGCCCTATTTATCGGAACCTATAATTAGTACTATACCCATTAAATATATGTCCTAGAGACTTAAATCCTTCAGCTATTCATATGCCGGTTGAGCCCTGAATCTCAGCAGAGTTGCAGCCAAAACCTACTCTCCAGTTCATTGGATTCGCCCAGGACAACTAACAAAAGGCAGATGATGGACAATGCCCATCCCAAAAAACGGAGAGTATTCTCAACTGCAAGTAAGACAGTTCTACTCAGCTGCCCCAAAGGATCTAATCGCCCTCTCAATAGGAAACAGAGTGTACATCACCGTCCCAAATCCTCAAGTTGAGGAATGAACAAACATAAGGTGGGAATGCAACTATGGATCAAGGTAGACTTATTATTATTCTAGTAATGGAAGAACTTGCAACACTGATATAAAGACAGTGGTCACTAGAGGTTCTGAGGGGTAGGAGAAGGAAGAAGAGGTGTAACATGAGGCATTTTGGGGACATTTGGAATTGTTCTGCATGATATTGTAATGATGGATACAGGCCATTGTACATTTTGTCAAAACCTACAAAATTGTGTGGTGCAAAATGTAAACTATAATGTAAACTATAGACCGTGGTTAGTAGCAATGCTTCAATTTATGTTCATCAATTTTAACAAATGCACCACACTAATGAAAGATGTTGTTAATGGAGGAAAGTATGAGATGGGGAGAGGGTGGGGTATATAGGAATCTTCTACATTTTTTATGTAACTTGTATGTAATCTAAACTTCTAAGCCCCCTCTCAATTAGAGGCAGAGTGGGTTTCACCATCCCAGCATCCTCAGGATTGGGGAATGAACAATGGACTAGAGTAGACTTACTGTTACTCTACTATTGACTTATTGTGATTCTAGCAATTGAAGAAATTTTATCATTGATTTGGAGGCAGTGAACACCAGAGGTTCTAAGGGGAGGGAGAGGGAAAAACAGATGTAATATGGGGGCATTTTGGGGACATTGGAATTGTTTTGAATGACATTGCAATGATGGATACAGACCATTATATATTTTGTCATAACTTACAAAATAGTGTGGGACAGAGTATAAACTATAATCCATGCTTAGTGGCAATGCTCCAATGTGTTCATCAATTGTAATAAATGTACCACACTAATGAAGGATGTTGTTAATGTAGGAAAATGTGGGAGGAGTACGGAGTTGGCCATATGGGAATCTCCTATATTTTTTATGTAATATTTATGTAATTTAAATTATTTAAAAAAATTTTTAAGTATTAAAAAAATAAAGATAAAACAAACAAATAAAACTTCCATCTGAAATTAGGGTAAGGCTGTCACATAAACGTCTAATCCTGGATGAGATTTAGTTATTTTCAAAGCTTATCTACTATATTTTTCCTGTTCTAAGCATTGAGTTTTTTTTTAATTAATCTACTTTTTGTTTACTCTAGCAAAACATATCAATATTGTTTAAATTGTAGCATTTCAAATTGCAGTGTATTTTTCCAAAGTCAACAAGGAGTATTACCAGCTTGTACCTCCATGTTTTTGAGGATATGGTTTGAATGTCTTTTGTTTTCAAAGTTCTTTCTTAAAAGTTACCAGTTATTCGTATTAGCAATTTCACCATTGGCTAGTTATTACTTCCATTACTCTTCACTGGATAGGGAAATAGAAGATCCAGCATTTTACAGAGTTTCTTACTCAGGACATTGGCATAATGTATCTTTTAACATTTGCATGGACATTACATTCAGACAATTCTTAAACAATTTTCAGCAAACGGAAGCTGTTTATCTTACTATTTTAAATATGTAAGTTAGCATGGCTGTACATTTTTGTTTGTGCTATGGAATGAAGCAGTTAATATTTTGCAAAAACCAGAAACACATGATTGTCTTCAAACTTTCCTTTTTGAGAGGCAGGCTGTCAAACTACATTTAAACTGGCTAGAGAAAGAGACTGCTGCTATTAGGTTTAATAGATCCAGTGGACTCTCAGTGATGGATACACACTGAATGCACTATTTTGGTTTTGAGAATACGTCTCCCTTTATAATTTCAAATGAACACCCATGGAATTGATATTTAATAAATGAAATTTGACAAAGGTACTATTTTGAATTTAAATCTTAGCATTTTAGAGACTAAATTTAAAAGCCTTTCAAACTTTACTGTCATTGGGAAGGAAATTGGATGGCATTTCCTTTAATATTTCTTTCTGATGCTAGAAGCTTTAGCAATATTGAAAAGTGTATGTGTGTATAAAATAAATGTTCTCTGGGATTTTTTTTTTTTATTTAAAACAATTCTACCCTAAATCCTTTCTGTAACAAGGGAGGTCAAAAGTCTGGATCAGATTACCTTTTTAAAATAGGCCCAGGAGTTACAATGTGAAGTGACTGAAGCCAAGAAAATACTTATTGTGCTTTCTAGAATTTAAATAAGCTATGAGGAGGCAGAAAGATTACAAGAATTGAATAAGAGCTCATAGAGAGAGAGAAAAATAATAAGACAGAAGACAAAGGAACAGGAAAGATATAGAGAAATGAGACTGGAAGGGAGGGTTGGGTGAACATATGAAAATAATGAGAACAATAAAGAGACAGCAGAAACACCTATTTAAAGGTGAAAAAAGTATATGAAGTTTTATAAGACTATGCTACTATGTAAACCTGTGTAATTGAAATATAATAGTACATATATTAAAGCATTTTATTATATATAAATAAGCAATGTGAGTACAGGAGAGGGTATTGTATTTGTAAGGTGCTTAGTACATAGAAATTTCTCAATAAATGCTATTATTATTATTAGAAAATGATGTGCACATAATATATGTTAAATAAATGATTATAATACTTGAATTAATGAATGAAAATAGTGAACATATTGCATTAACGGTATCCTTGGCATGGCCCAACCCTGGATAGAGTCACGTTAAATAGTGATGACTATGTTATCACTGTTCTTTTTACTCATTATCTAAGTCCAGTCTGAATAGCTCTCATCAGGATTCCAATTGTTCAGTAAAGACTCGTGATAAACTCAGACCAGCTGAATAGAATTCAGTCTAATTGAATTCTAATTCTAATTGAGCAGCCCTGAGGGGCAATATAGTATCCTACAAAAATGGGAAAGAATAGTAGCATGAACTGGGGGGCTAATAGCGGAAAAGCCCCTGTAGTGCCAGCTGCCAGCATTATGAACAAATGCCAGAAAATAGCTGCTAATCAGAGAAGACTGAGGGAGCTAGGAAAGACACCGAAGAATGATGGATTCCGAGTCTGAATTTGCTTTTCTAAACTATTCACTTCTGTAGGATAGATACTAACTGAAACAAACAAACAACAACAAATATGTACATACACAAACATACACACATACACAGATATATGAAATTTATCTCGATTCTCTTCTTCCCAAGAGGACAAAAAAAGTATGCTGTGTATAATATCTCCATACCACAGGCATTTATTGATTGCATTTGCCCTCTTTTCATTAACGAACAGCAATATGGAAATCATGAGCTTTCACGGAATATGCTTTTGAACTGTTGTTTGACCCTAGCTAGCGTCCTCAAAGCTCAACAACTTGCCACTACAGTGTTAAAAAGAAGCATTTCATCTATTTTTATTTAATGCTTATTTATTTCAAATAGCACAAATTAGGGACTTAATTATATGAAAGTCACTCTGCCAGGTGTTGATGAGAACAAAAGTAAATGAGATGGTCTCTGTCTTCAGGAACTTATAATCTTAAATACGAAAACAAACTTTATACAGTATAAGATATAGGGGAAGATAGAATTAGTTTGGGTGTCATCAGTAGGAACATCAAAGAATGATGAATGATTTAGTATGAAGAATAAATAGACTTAATAAAATATGAGAGGAAAGGTTAAGATTTGAACGCCATAAAATAATAACACAGCATGTGGTCATTGTTTGTAGCTGCTAGGGTGGAGTTAAAAGGGCATGATCCCAACTTTGCCACTTAGTAGTTGTATCATGCTGGGAGATTTACTAACCTTTCTGTGCCTTTATGGTTTCCTGATCTTTAAGCTATGAATAATAACAGTGAGTTACTATGAGATTATTATTGTTATCATAGGGACTTCATGGGGTGCTTGGGAAGATTAAATAAAATAATCTCAGTGGAGGTCTTCATTAATAAATGCTAAATAAATATTAGTGGTTATTATTAATGGATTCTGTTTACACATAAAATAAATATTGATTTGATAACTGATTTCAAGAAACTTGTTGAATATGTAGGAATGGCAGGTATGAAACAATAATAGTACATGAGAATAATAATATATGAGAAGGCATTAAATATAATCAATTTAAAAACTAAAGCATTAGTTTCTAGGAGTGTGATAGAGATTAAGAGAGGGGGAAGAGACAGAGACATAATTTTTAACTGAAGTTCCAGGAAAGAAATGAGCTTATAAATGAGCGTGGGATAAATGGTGAATCAGCAGGGAAAGTAGGGGGAGGGATAAGAGGTAAGACATAGGAGGAAAACCAGAAAGAAAGGGGAAAAGGAAATGAGAAGCTGAGAAGAAAGAGTAGTTGGGAGAGTAGGTGTGGGACTGTGAAGGGGGCTGGAGACATGGGAAGGGAAGGAGGGAGAAAGAAGAGGAGAGGGCAAAGAGGGAAGACACAATAAGAAAAACAAGAAGAATATTTAAAATAACGAGAAGGAAATTAAGACTTAACATCTCAATAGTGGAATGGAATCTGATATAGTAAACGGTATATGTTGAAAAACCCTGGGAAATGATACAGTTAGGCAAAGTAAGTATACATCATAATCAGCCAAGAAAGCTTGAGTGTGGATATAACCTGCTAATCAGCGGAGGAACTATTGGGAGAGATTTGAGGAATGTACTTCTTATGAAGTCTAGACTAGCAGTTGACTATTTTTACTAGAAATAAAGCAGAAAGAGGGAGGCTGAACCTATCCCTCAGATCCCTGCGGGAAATGAATTTCTCATTCATGGCACATATCCATCGCTGGTACATGGGAGCAAGTAAAAAGGATTTTCACTCCACCTAATCACTCAGGAACCAAGGCTGACTGAGGCATCACCTTTCACAGCTTAATAGTTTGGAATATATGGCTTCATTAGTCGTTTTGGCAGAAAAGAGAGAGAGACTGAAGAATCACACATGGCCTTTTGGCTGCACTAGCCCAGGGATAACTATCACTACGCCTCACATTTCATTGGTCAGATATAGTTAGATAGTCCTGCCTAATAGCATAATGTTCAAATAACGCAGCAGAACAAATTGAGTATTTACCAAGTATAACTACTCCTTACAGATGTAATGTGACGAAGGTCTGGACATTTTAGTTTTCATTTAATTTTACAAATATATATTGAGAAACAAGTATGAACTAGTCTATAAAACTTCAATAACGAAAAAAATATATAGGCCCTGCCTTGACAGTTCCTGTACTAATTGCAATATTCATTGAAGAAGTTGGGACTAGGCAGGTGCCAATATCAGTAAAGGGGAATTAATGTCTTCAGAAAATTACCGAGAGAAATTCAAGAGCATTTTATGACAGATTTTCTTGCAAGGCGAAATATCCGATCAGTCATAATGTTTCAAAAATGCTTCCCTGGTCACCTCTCCCCTTCTACTCACAGGAACCTTTCTTTTCCTTCTCTTTTTAGGGATTTTCAGCATTCCGCCTTCTTTCTCTGTCTTAGGTGTTCAGTCTTTGCCCCAGTCATGCTCAAATGGAGTCACAGGGGCTCTGTGCCTGAGTCAACAAATCTGGGCAAGTATACTGTATCTTCAGTAGCAGGTGGGATTTTATAATAGCCATAGGCCTGCAACTTTGCAGAATTGGAGGGTAAAACCTAAGCCTTCTGGGTCTCCCTAACTGGAATCTACGTCCATCCCATCATATTGTCCAGACTATATACGACAGTCATTGTCTTAGCTGCTGATTAACATTTCAACCCCTGGTATGATTATGATAATCTGCCTAATTTTGCCACCCCCCCCCATGATGTATCTTTTGTTTTATTCAGAATATAAACAAAATGGATTTTACATATTTCTTCTTCTTATATTTTATTAATGTTATTTCTACTCTACCTAATACCAATAGTGTGGCAGTTTGAATTATGTACCCAAGAAAAAGGCACGTTCTTCATTTATGCCCAGTCTTTAGGTGTGACCTTATTGTACATAGAACCTTTTGAATATGTTCTTTTCAGTTAAGATGTGGCCAAATGAATCAGGACAGGTCATAACTTATTACTGGAGGCCTTATAAAAGAGAAAGTCACAGGGAAGAGCAAGAAGCCACAAGTCAAGAGAACCCAGAAGAGAAAGGAGAGGACATAAAAAATGTGATGGGAAAACCAAGGAACCGAAGGATTGAATTGGCTATCTCCCTCATTATGTGAATGAAGGACTCATTCTTGTTTCACTAATATTTCTCCTACAGTATGGCATTCAGTACTAATGCTAATTAATGATATGTTCCACAGAGAGTTAAAAATGTTGACTAGAGAAAAAGTGATATGATATGCAGTGGATATGCAGTTAGATGAACTGTGTACTGTGCAAGGGAAGATGGAGCAAAAGAAATGACCAAGATGAAGACCATGTTTAAAGGCCTGAAAATTTCCAATTTTGTTTATTATAGAATATAGCTTCTTATGGAAATATAAAGAAGAGTGGAACACATTCCAAATTAGGGAATAGGAAAAGGGAGGCTATTCATGAGGAAGATGGAGTAGAAGTCTGACAATCAGACAATCAGTAAAGGTAAGGACAAAGAAATCTGAGAAAGAAAGGTGCAGGAAAGTTAGGTTAATAATGCTGCTTACTGAAAGGCTTGAAAATGGTAGGATTTGCCCGAGAAATTAGTGTCAGATGCCCTAGTGAGTGCTGTTTTTCAGTAGAGTTGTGGAAAAAACAATAACAACAAATTACAGAGCTTAAGGCAATTGGCGAACAAGTGGTGGTAAGAGGTATAGGGCTTTGACAGGAAAAGATCCAACTAAGAAAAGGCACTGTATTATGACTTGGATGAGTCACTGATGATTTAGACCTAAGAAAGATTCTAATTATTTTCTTTTGCTTAATTTCAATTTCTACTGAAAATATCTATAATTGGTTCTGTCTTTTCACACTATCAGGATGTGAAAATTTTTTTCAATGGTTTGAAATCTTTCAGATTTTTAGAACTGCAAAAGGAAACATCCACCTTATGAAACAGACATCATTAATTTTATCTGCATTGCTTAGGCACTGAACTAAACCTTTCATTCTTTTCCCTGCCTCAACAGGACAAATGAGAATATCTGACTTATTATTATTTGGCTATTTAAAGTGACCTTGGAAATAACCTGTGTGCACGTGCACTTGTGTGTATTTATTTTAGCAGAGAAAGAATCTTTGGGTACAATTAATTGTCTTCTAATTATCAAAGTCTTATTGTTTTCTGGCTCTTTTGCTCTCTGGCCTTCTATCTATTCACATGGGCTCTAAGTGAGCCTATCACTCTGGTATATGAAGGCTATTGAAGGGATCTGTCTAGTCACATGGTCAGAGCTTAAGGAAGTCACAGTTTATAGTCCAAACTTGATTACTGGAAAATTGCTGCCAAAACAAGTAAAGACACCTGCTTTAATACCTCTACTCTAAAACTAAAACTATTTGGAAGACACAAGTGTACACAAGATCACTTACCTTCAAAAAAGAGTAGACAAAGAATGAAAACAAAAGGATGAAATTTAGATTATTTAGGATATTTTTAGTGGACTCAACATTGAACATAAGAATGTTTTTCTTGTTATCCCATTCTAAATGTAACATACTGAATATAAAATGGATAATGTACATAAATCTAATAGCTTATAAAGCTAAAAAAAAAAAAAAAAAAAAAAAAAAAAAAAAGGTAAGCATTCAGGATTTTAGATCAGCATGTAGGGAAACAGCAAAGTTACTCCTGAAACTTGCATTTACCCTCTCAGAATAAAAATAGACCATATAAAGATGGGTAAGTGAAGAGTTAAAAAAGAAAGATGTCTACAATATATTAAGATAAAAATTGAATTTGCATAACATTATATGCTATATATGGTTTTGTTTTTGTCTGAAATGTGTATTACTTGTGCTTCTATGTGGATATGTATAAGTACATATTTCCTATATTTCTTTCTATGCATGATCTTTAAGAAACCATATTTAAATGAGTGGTTAAGGAATGTCAGGGAAAACCAAGTTCAATAAAAATTATCCTCCCCAAAAATCATCTTTATTTTTCTAACTGAAACAGACTCAAAAGAAACAGTTGTATTGTACTGTGTTTTGAGAAAGGCAATGTTAACAGAAGGAAGATAATCTGCATGAAGCTTAGAAATTAGGAAATAAAGAAATAAGCAAGTCTTCAAAGATTTTCGGCACCATTAAGGGAAGACAGTGAATGCCCAACAAATCGTGTATTTGTCCATACACGAAGGCAGGGGAACTGCTATAACAGTGGCCTATATGCCAGTCTATAATAGCCTGGGAATCTTAACTATTAAGATAATTTAACTATTCTTATAGAGCTAGTGAGTTTATCTCTTTAAGGCATCTAAAGGAAGGAAATATACTGTTCAGAAGTACAAGTGTTTCAGCTCATTGGGTAGTTATATTTTCTTTATAATTCTATTATCAGCATTGTGATTTGTATGTCAATATCTTCTACGTTAAATTAGCGTATTACAATAGCACTGGACATCACGGCCTCTGGATGCATTAATAAAAATGGACTATTGAGGCATCTACAATTTAGATTCAGATCTAGAACATGGTTACCTGACCCCACCCCCCACTCCTTCAATTGACTGACATGTCTATCTCATCCCTGTCCATGAACTGAAAATGAATCCTGACATGTTCCTCAAACTTCACTTAAAGCTTCATGTGAATCAGTAAGCTTTCCAAGGAAAGGATACAGTTATTGTTACTTTTAAGAGTAAAATGTAATTTATCAAAGTTGTCTTCAAGGTATTTGACAAATTTGAAGAAAAATAAAGAAAGAATATATACACACGTGCACATAGGCACAAAATATATATTTATAAAGTTTTAAATTCATAAAAATTAAGCATAAATGACTTTATAAATAATCAGAATAATAATACTGATATAATTTTTATTGAACATGGGCCATATGCCAGATGCTGTGCTCAACGGTATAAAAATGCATTTCAGAGAGTTATTCATCATTACTTATTTTATAAGGATAAGGAAACTGAGCTTCAGGAATTATAACTTTTCAAGATTATGCACAGGGTTCCTTCACCTAGCTGCTTTGGCTGTGCACTATCTAACGATTCTATTCACATCATAAATATATACTAACTTATATAATAGCTCAAGGAAAGACTGAAGGCCTTGGCTCCAGGCTGAATTCTTGAGCAGTCAGCAAGAACCTCCCCCTTAATAAACTCACATTGGCTTTCATGGTCAGCACACACTAAGAGAATTACACACGTGTGCTCACATATGCACATACACAAACTCATGGGCACACACACCTTTTAAGATTCCTTTTGCACTTTTTGGTGCAACCTTACTCAAAATGCTATGACATAGTTGTTGTTTTTTTTACCAAATAATTTTCCTATCAGATTATATCAGTACTATTTACTCGATGTGGAAAATGTGAAAATGCAGAGGAAATAATAAAAGAATAAAAACAAAACATTATACTCATATGTCATCTCCCTTTCTTCCTCTCTTTCACTCCCTTTCATCATTCACCCATTTTCTCAAAAACAAAACAATTCAAAACCATAAACCTTGTGTACAACTTGGTTTATTTTTTTTTTCATTTATTTTTTATTTCTTTTTTTAATTAGAGAAGTTGTGGGTTTTCAGAACAATAATGCATAAAATACAGGATTCCCATATACCACCATATAATTAACACATTGCATTGGTGTGGTACATTTGTTACAACTGGTAAAACCATATTTTAATGATTATGCTATTAACTATAGTCCATGATTTAACTTAGGATTCACTGTTTGTATAGTGGAGTTCCATGGATACAATCTAGCATTTTCCATTTTAACCACATTAAGATATATATTTCAGTACTGCTAATTACAGTCACAACGTTGTGCTACATCACCATAATCCATTACCAAAACAATTCTATCTTTCCAAAAAGAACTCTGTACATTTTAAGCCTTAACTCTTTATTCCCTATCTCCAACCCATCCCCTGATAACCTATATTCTAGATTCTGACTCTACGAGTATGCTTATTCTAATATTTCATATCAATGAGATCATACAATATTTGGCCTTTTGTGTCTGGCTTATTTCACTCAACACAATGTCTTCAACGTTCATCCATGTTGTTACACGTATCAGAACTTCATTCCTTTTTACAGCTGAGTAAGAATCCATGTATATATCACATTTTATTTATCTATTCATTGGTTGATGGAAACTTGGGTTGCTTCCACCTTTGGGTAATTGTGAATAATGCCACTATGAATTACAGTATGAAAATACCTGTTCAAGTCCCTGCTTTCAAGTCTTAGGGGTATATACCTACTAGTGGGATTGGCAGGTCATATGGTAATTCTATACTTAACTGTCTGAAGAACTGCCAAATTGGTGTCCTCTGTATTACACCATATTACTCTGCCATTAGCAATGAACGGCTATTTCTATTTCCCCGCATCCTCTCCAACACTCATAATTTTCTGCTTTTTTTCTTTTTTTAAATAGTAGCCATCCTAAGTGTTGTGAAATGTATCTCATTGCAGTTTTGATTTGCATTTTCCTGCTGGTGAATGATGTTGCGCATCTTTTCATGTGCTTATTGACTGTTTGTATATCTTGCATATTTGGAGAGCTATCTATTCAAGTCTTTTGCTCATTTTTAAAGTTTGGTTGTTTGTTTTTTGTTGTTTTGTTAAGTTGAAGGATTTCTTTATATAATCTGGATATTAAACTCTTACCAGATCAGTGATTTACAAATATTTTCTCCCATTGTGTAAGTTGCTGTCTTACTTTCATGATAAAGTCTTTTTGATATACAAGTTTCAAATTTTGATGAGGCCCTATTTTTCTATTTCTTCTTTTGTTTCTTGTGCTTTAAAGTCTAAGAAACCATGGCCTGCCACCAGGTACGAAAGATGCTTTCCCACATCTTGTCCTAGAAGTTTGATTGTTCTGTCGCATATTTAGGTCTTTGATCCATTTTGAGTTGATTTTTGAATACGGTATGAGTCAGGGGTCCTCCTTTCTTTTGCAGACGGAGATCCACCTTTCCCAGCACCATTTGTTGAAGAGACTATTCTTTCTCAATTAAATGGTCTTTGCCCCCTTGTCAAAATTCAGTTGGCCATAAATATGAGGGTTGATTTCAGAGCTCTCAATTTAATTCCCTTGATCTATATATCTGTCCTTGTGCCAGTGCCATACTATTTTGATTACTGTGTTTGTAATATGTTTCTGATTGGATTGTAAAAGGATACTATGAACAGTGTATGCCAATAAATTAGATAAGTAGATGAAATGGACAAATTCTTAGAAACACTTAAACTACCTACACTGACTCTAGATGAAATAAAATATCTCAACAAACCAAGTACTAGTAAAGAGATTGAATCAGTAATTAAAAACCTCCCAACAAAGTATAGGACCAGATGGCTTCACAGGGGAATTTTACTAAACATTCCAAGACGACTGACCACAATTCTGCTCAAGCTCTTCCAAAGACTTGAAGAAGAGGGAACACTCCCTAATTCATTTTACAAAGACATCATCACTCTTATACAAAATCAGATAAAGATATCACAAGAAAATAAAATTTCAAACCAATATACCTTATGAATATAAATGCAAGAATCCTCAACAAAATAATAGAACACCAAAGCCAACACACATTAAAAGAATTACACACCATGATCAAGTGTGATTTATCCTTGGTATGAAAGGGTTATTCAACATAAGAAAATCAATTAATGTAATACACCATATTAGCCAAAGGAAGGGAGGAAAAAAAAAAACACTTAATCATCTCAATTGATACAGAAAAGGCATTTGACAAAATCTAGCACCTCTTCTTGATAAAAAACACTTAGAAAACTGGAAATAGAAGGAAACTTTCTCAACATGATAAAGGGCATGTATGAAAAACTCACAGCTAACATCGTACTTAATGGTGAAAGCTTTCCTTCTAAGATTAAGAACAAGTCAATGATGGCCACTCTTATCACTTTGTTATTCAACATTGTACTGGAAGTTCTTGCCAAAGCAATTATTCAAGAAAAAGAAATAAAAGGCATCCAAATTGGAAAAGAAGAAGTAAAACTTTTCCTATTTTCAGATGACATGATTCTATATACAGAAGAACCTGATAAGTCCACATAAAGCTCCTAGAGCGAATAATGAATTCTGCAAAGTAGCATGGTATGAGATCAATACCCCAAAATCAAGTATCTAAAAATAAATCTAACCAAGGATTTAAAGGACTTGTACACAGAAAACTACAAAGCATTGTTAAAACAATCAGAGAAGATCTAAATAAATGGAGCAGCATTCCATGTTCATAGATTGGAAGACTAAATATTGTTAAGATGTCCATTCTACCCAAAGCAACTGACAGACTCAATGCAATCCTAATCAAAATTCCAGAAATCTTCTTTGCAGAAATGGAAAATCCAATCATCAAATTTATACGGAAGGGTGAGAGGCCCCTGAATAGCCAAAGTCATCTTTAAAAGAAGAATGAATGTGGAGATCTCACACCTCCTGATCTTAAAAGTTAGTTTAATTGCCTCACTATGGAAAATATTTCAGAACAAGGGTCATGTTTTACGTATCTTTTCTCCCCACAGCATACAACTTAGCACAAGGCCATGCTTCCCCTGGTACCCAATGACATCTCCTTCCCAGGCTCCCCTCACTCAAGTCAGGATCAGGGTAGAAGTTTCCATTCAAATAAAAAGCTCAGGATCAGTAATGCATTAAAAGATATACCGTTTCCTTACCCCCTTCTCTAAAATATGTTTCATTCATCTTGCAAAGTCAATTATTACATTTTTGTGGGTTTTCCTTTTTATTTTCTAAATGTAATTTTTAAAAATATTCCATAAAGTTATTAAAAAACACAAAATTAAAGCACATGGAACAAATAAATAAAATTTCAGCCCTAATGCTGTTTATAGGAATAAAAACCCATAAACTACAAATCTGTTAGGTTGTCTAATTCTCTAATTAGCTAACTTCTGAATTTTTAAATTTAATAAAATACTATCAAGTTCACTTGTGTTATTAATGCTTGCTTAAATATATGGGAATCAACCAAATGAAATGTCCATTATGGAACAGATGATCTACAAATTTTATTACTGCATCTGAAAATTTATCCCAGGAATTTGAATGGGAAATTTCAAATTAATAAAAAATTTAGTCAGTTTTCAAGCCAAATATTCTATTATAAATATTTAAAAGAATAATTATGCAATGTATTTTTCTTAAAAGCAATTTCATGTATTTGGATAATATTCCATTTCAGAATTAATTACTAATTATATAAATAGTATCCTTTTTTTCCTTCTACCTCTCTTATGCCCAAGTAATGAAATGCATAGAGAAAAATAGGAGACTGTTCTTAATTAAATGTCTAGAAGAATACTTTTCTTTAACATGATGAGAAAAACAGAAATAGGATACTAATAGTGGTAGAATAGCATACAATTTTTCTCCTTTAATTTTCTCTATTTGAAGCTACTAACTATGTAAGTAAATCGGCTATCAACAAACATAATGGACTAATCCAATCAGTGGTTCTTTTCATTTTGGCTTTTCCTCACATTTCTATCATGTTCATTATGATTACTGCTGCCTTCCTTCAAAATAATCACATGCCTGCAGCCCCAAGAATTTGGATACAAAAATTCCTTTAAAAATTCATAACACATATTCTAGTTTAGTGCTATTTTATATTAGCCATGCTTTGCCTATTTCTTATTTCATCCCTGCATAGTATGTACTGACACTTTTATATAGCTAAAAACTAAACAACTAAGCAACTATGAAAAACCACTTTCAATCACACATAGCAAGTGAATGAAACTAATATTGCAGAGCTCCTAATTAGAGAGAGTTCAGAGAGAAGTGAACACCTGGGGGAGACCTAAGGACATAGAATGTGTTATTATTTCTTGGGACACATTGAAGAGTGCAAGTATAGATGAAATGTTGAAATACATATAAAATTAAGAAATCGCTATAAAACATTATACAAATCTTTTGCTTACCTGCCACATTTCCCTTTTCTTCAAGCTTTCTCAGAATTAAATCATTTACTTCAAGGAGGAAAAAACTGAGAAAGCTTTCTAACTGTGGCTGTAGAGTATCACCCTGAGTATATTATTTTAGAGGGCAGCTGTAGCGAACAATATCATGTGACAGATGCAAAGTTACACCCTACTTCAGAAAATAGACTACGTGATTACCAACAGTGGCCTGTTAATCTTATTTTTGCAGCTATGTTAGGATATTTACGAAAGACCACAAGCTGTAACGAGCTTACTAAGGAAACCAGTCTATAGCATTACAGGTAAACCAGGAGTGATTTCCTCTGCTACCTTAAATTACATTGCTAAAAAAAACAATGTCTAATGCGAGTAATGATAGATAGTGAATCTTTCCCTGCTCAGTGTGAACATTAAAAATGTTGCTTTTTCATATTCCAGAATATGAATGAAAACAACATGCCTTGTGACATAAAGAAATGCCTCCCCACAGATTTGTCATCTTCTCTTGGGACACAATTTAAAAATTGTTCCTTTAATAAGAAATCATGTTCTTTTTAATTTTTTTATTTTTTTTTTGTTCCAAAGTAGCAGATATAATTTTTTATTTCTTTATTACTACACATTTTGCTTGTTTTTAGACTGGCGATTCACAATATCCATAAATGGCAAAGATGTCAACTTAAAATTCAAATGCAGTCTATGCAAACATTGTGCTAATCAGCAGAACTGTCTAAGGAATTAGGCTGTTTACTTTATGAAAAACAGTTATTATTGTGAATTATTCTGCAAACCCCGAAGAGTGCATATCCTCCTACCTATTGCAGATTGAGAACGTCCTAATGTGTGCATAATTTGAATACTGGTTGGGATAAAGTCAAATTAATCTATTTTCAGACCGATCAACTTTACCAAATAAAATACCAAAAAATTTACATTCTTTGTTGCCCCTAAAAGCAATTAGATAATAGGGCCACAAGAGTAAGGAGACGGTTGTTTGACTATATATTTGAATACCAAACACATGCTCACTAAAAACATTTTAAATTAACAAAAAAAATTCAGTTCTCAAACAGCAAACTTCTAGAGAGGGACAATGTCCATTTTTTTCTTCTATTAAACTAAACATATTACATATGTCCTAACTTTTATTATGTGTTATTCAAAGACAGATTCTTCCAATACTCAAATATCTAATACAGGCACATTTGGGCCAGTGCAAACATAATGTGTTAAATAGATGACTAATACATCTCTCTAATGTGACTGACTTACTATTGGAGAATGATTTAAGAAGTCTAATGCAAGTCTTTCACAATTTTTTCACTCCCTCCAAATAAAATGAGGGATGAAGTATTCATGCTTAATTAATGCTTAATAAAAGTGCTCATACTTTCATAGTTTCTACTTTTGACCCCTCAGGGATCTTTTTCATAGGAAATTTCGGTGTCTTTCATATTGTCAAGCTTTATTTGAAGACTTTGTTTCTGGTTTTTCAAGGGTTAGTAAATAGAATCTAATGTGTTTTTTTCTTAGCAATTGAACATTTGCCTAGTGAAAATGAGTAAGCATTCAAACAGAGGCCTAGCATGGGATTTTCTACCATACTGCAATCCTTATTAAGAAACAAAGTGCATCTGATGCCACTTTTGTAAAATTATTTTAATTAAGGCAAATTATTGCATGGAACTATTAACATTTAAAAATGAACTATGAATTAGCATTATTCATTTCTATGTTGCGTTTGGTTTTCTATTTAATAATAGGAATCTTGGCTAACTCTAAAATTCAAATTAAAAACAACCTTACCATCTTCGTACTGGCCCAAGCAGACTGCGAAGAGTGAGCCAAGGATAATCCCTGAAGCTAAACATTTGCAGAGATAAAACTGTTGTAACATCTTCTGTCAAATTCAACTGAAGGCTTATCTGAAAAGAGAGAAAAAGAAAGATGTGACATGTTCATTAATATGTTATAGGTAAACACAACTGTCACAGCTCAGAACAGTCTAATGACTTCATAGTTAATTACCTGTGCCATACTATCCATTAACAAAGTAACATACTTGTTTAATGCACTGGAACTCTCTATTAACATGAATTTACAGACAAGTAATCTCTAAGGAAATACATCTTTTCTCTTATTTAATTTGCAAGCAAGCAGGTTGAGAAGTTAAATTTATAATATTGGAACCATGCTCTCTTTAAAACTGACAACCTGTAAATCAAATGTTAAACAGTATAAATTACTAAAATTGTGCCTATAGCACAATTCAATTATAAAGTTGAACTACACTACATATTTTATGTTGTACTACAATAACTTAAGATGCTAAACTAGTTGTTAATATTCTCTGAAAGAACTTACATGGAAATTTGTTTTACACATTTAAGTAGAAAGGTCGGTCATTAAAGTGCTAATCTTTTCCATTAGAGCGATAAGAAACTCAAATATGTCAGGGAAGACTGAGGATAAGCCATCAATTTTTACCGCATCTGTCATTCAACGAATTTGGATGAATTTCATTTTTTTAAACAAATCAATTTTATTGATAAATGAATTTCATTTTAATTCCTTTGTTTTTCTTTGTGGCATCCCAGTAGATAAAGAAACTTGGTATCCTGAGATATCAGTGGAGAGTTAGCATACTGAACAAATCTAATTGAAAGAATGATGTGCTTAGCTCCTTGTTAATTGAGGAAATTATTCACACAGAATTGCTCAAAATGCCCCTGATGATAGATCCTGGCAGAATAGGGATTGGAACTCTGGTTCTCTAATTCAGAGGTTCTAAACCCAAGTGCCAACAAGGGACAAGCATGCAAAGTAGAGAATGAATAAGCATAAAGGTAAAATAGAGATGGTGAAGACTGTGACAAACTGTGGCATACAAGGTTTGTCTGAAGAGACCAGCTGGTGCTTGACTTCTGAAAATGGCAGTCATGTAGGAACACAAGACAGGTGTTGACAGATCACTGATTTTCCAGGAAAATCAAAAATCCAAATTTTCGTGTGAGATTGTCGATGTTTAGATGATTGTACAATCCTCTTTATAAGACTAAACCCTTCTGGCAGGACATATTGTTGTCTGAGGGCCTTCAGTTTCTGACTTCTACTCAGTATTCTCTTTACTAGACTAGTTGTGAAACTGGATAAGTTTCTTTGGACTGCAGGAAGGAAATATTTGAATTTCTGTTTTTACCTACATTTTATCTCATTCGTTCTTCTGTTTTATTTGTGTATGCTTTATAATACTTATTATAAATTCACACAATATCATACATAATTTATTTTAAAGTTATATTACAGGTGCAAGTTCAAAATATTTTAATCATGTGATTCATAGTACTTTAAGTTCAAAGACCACTGCGTGAGACCACGTACACATCTTAAAATGGAATATATTCTTACTATCTAAGATGGTAAAGGAGGCTTCTTTTTATTTGGCCCTCCACATTCCTTTTCATAACTGGTTAAGTTTTCAGAAGCTGTTTTTATAACTTCTAGGCACAGATAGCCCCAAAAGGAGTCCTAAATTAGATGTCAAGAGAAAATTATAGTCTGTTTACCTGGAGGAAATTAAAGTAAAATTGATCAGCACTAATTGTTGTAGAAAGCAGTAGATAAGATTGTGGCCTCTTTTTAAATTCAAGCC